>JAJIBD010024122.1:0-75465 GCA_021461705.1 Cryptotis parvus
TAAAAAAAACCATATGATCCTATCAATAGATGCAGAAAAAGAGTTTGACAAGATCCAGCACCTGTTCATGATAAAAACCCTCCAGAAAATGGGAACTGAAGGGACTTTCCTCAAGATAGTTACAGCCATCTACCAAAAGCCCACAGCGAGCATCATTCTAAATGGGGAAAAGTTGAAAGCCTTCCCCCTGAGATCAGGGACAAGACAAGGTTGCCCACTTTCACCTCTTTTATTCAATATAGTACTGGAAGCACTTGCCATAGCAACCAGAGAAGAAAAGGACATCAAGGGCATCCCGATAGGCAAGGAAGAAGTCAAGCTTATCATTATTCGCAGATGACATGATATTATACCTAGAGAACCCTAAACTCTCTACCAAAAAACTCCTAGAAGCAATAGATACATATAGTAGAGTGGCAGGATACAAAATCAACACCCAAAAGTCGGTGGCTTTCCTATATACAAATAACAAAAGAGAAGAAAGGGATATTAAGGAAACGATTCCATTCACAATTGTACCACAGAAAATCAAATACCTAGGAATCAACTTAACTAAATGTGTAAAGGACCTGTACAAAGAAAACTACAAAACACTGCTCCAAGAGATAAAAGAGGACAGAAGGAAATGGAAACATTTCCCTGCTCATAGATTGGGAGAATCAACATTGTCAAAATGGTAAGACTCCCTAGAGCTCTGTACAGATTCAATGAAGTTCCTATAAGGATACCCATGACATTCTTCAAAGAAATTGACCAAACACTCCTGAAATTTGTATGGAACAATAAACCACCAAGAATAGCTAAAGCAATCCTTGGGAAAAAGAAGATGGGAGGCATCACCTTTCCCAACTTCAAACTGTACTACAAGGTAGTAGTAATTAAAACACTGTGGTATTGGAATAAAAACAGACCGGTGAACCAATGAATAGAAATGAGTATCCTGACACCCAACCTCAAACACATGATCATTTAATCTTTGATAAAGGTGCAATGAGTCTAAAATGGAGTAAGGAAAGCCTCTTCAACAAATGGTGTTGGGAAAACTGGGCAGCGACATGTAAAAAATGAATTTGGACCTGTGTCTAACACCATGCACAAAAATCAGATCAAAATGGATTAAAGATCTCAATATCAGACTTAAATCCATAAAGTACATTGAAGAAAATATAGGAAAACCCTCCACGACATTGAAGCTAAAAGGCATCTTCAAAGATGAAACATCACTAACAAAGCAACTAGAAGAAAAGATAAACATATGGGACTACATGAAACTAAAAAGCTTCTGCACCTCAAAAGAAACAGTGACTTAGATACAAAGGCAGTCCACAGAATGGGAAAGAATATTCACCCAATACCCATCTGATAAGGGGTTAATATCCAGGATATATCAGGCACTGGTAGAACTCTACAAGAAGAAAACAAACAACCCCATCAAAAAAATGGGGAGAAGAAATGCACAGAAACTTCAACAAGGAAGAAATTCGAATGGCCAAAAAACATATGAGAAAATGCTCATCATCACTAATCATCAGAGAGATGCAAATCAAAACAACAATGAGATATTACTTTACACCACAGAGACTGGCACATATTCAAAAGAGCAAGAACAACAAGTGCTGGCGTGGATGTGGGGGGGGAAAGGGGACACTCATCCATTGTTGGTGGGAACGCCAGCTGGTACAGCCTTTCTGGAAAACAATATGATCATTCCTCCAAAGACTAGAAATTGAACTCCCATTTGACCCAGCCATACCACTCCTGGGAATATACTCTGGGAAGCCAAAAATACGCACCGGAAACACCATCCCTACTTTTATGTTCAGATTCTGGCTATTGTGAACAATGACAGCATTATTCACAATAGCCAGAATCTGGAAACAACCAGAGAGCCGAGAATGGATGACTGGATAAAGAAGCTTTGGTACATCTACACAATGGAATACTATGCAGCTATTAGGAAAAATGAAGTTATAAAATTTGCCTATAGATGGATGGACATGGAGAAGATTATGTTGAGTGAAATTAGCCAGAAGGGAGAGAGACAGATACAGAATGACCATTTATTTGCATGACATAAATATATATGTGCATATTATGATACCAATATCCAAGGTCAAGTGAAACATGTATCAAGAGGTCTTGTCAAAGGTGGAAATTATCACAAACGTGTGGGAGTCGGAGGCTAGGTAAGACAGAAAACGGAACAGTGTGCTAACAATTGTCGAGGGTACTAATACCAACCTAGAACTGAGCATTAAATACAGGCAAAAGATACACATGACAACACTTTAATGTATGTTCTGTAATCCATAGTCTGGAAGGGAAGGAAAGAGAGAGAAAGGGAAAGAAATAAAGAACCTGCCATGGATTTGGGCTGGGGAGGAGGAGGGAACCGGGGACATTGGTGGTGGGAGATGGGCATTGGTGGAGGGATGGGTGCTGGAACACTGTATGACCAAAACCCAAATATGAACTTTTTAATTGTATATCTTTGTAATTGTATATCTCATGGCAGTATAATAAAATACTTTAAAAAAAAGTGATAGGTTTTATGTGAAGAGCATACATACAACACATAGTAGACAGAGGTAAGGGAAATACATCAATATAAGTTAAAATTAACTAGTATTTAAATATATTTAAATATCAAACATGAATATGACAATAAGGATTTCATAGTTTATTCTGCATGATTCTATCTGTTGCTGTTTATGAAGTTTGACTAACAGTAATTTTTCATAGTTGAATTGATAGAATGGCTGGGATTGATTGGTCAACTTTTTAATCTTTCATCTCCTTGATCTTTCTTCACTCCTCAGTTGTCAATGAAAGATCTTGACAACACAGGATCTTTCGTTCCCACTGACAACTCTGAACAGGAGCTGAAAAGTAGCTGCTTTCTTTACAAAATAACCTATTTCCTAGTCTTAAGTCCTGCTTCTTTATTCATTCGTATTGCCTGCCTGACTTTTTGCTCAAGAAAATAAATCAATCTTGAATTTCCTTATAAATTTAAATTACTAGAGAAAAAATGAAAATATAGTTTGGTCTTAATTAGCATATCAATTATACTTGAAAGGGATGGCAAATAAGTTTATTGCTTTCTGTAGACATTTGAATTCAGGAAATAATTTTTTTCTTTAATATTTTTCAGTTAAATTCTTTCCAACTACCTGCCTAATGGTTAAAAATTCAGAGTCAACGTACTATTAGGGGTTACATAGATTTCTACTGAATTGTACACAGCAATGCCAGAAGCTGTTATTGAACCAATGCAATCTGTTGCGTAGCTGAGAAACTTGGTCTTTTCATTTATCATCACTGCTATCACAAGCCGTTTTTCCATTCAGTCTGACTCCAGACTCTCTTGATCTTTTGTGGACAAATTTCAATGTCTACTGAGAAGGGAAAACTCTTATTCCCTGTTAACAATTTGTTTCAGTACTGACATAGTTACAATAAAATTCTCAAATACACGTTGTAGAAAAGTAAGAAAACTTGTAATTTCTAGTTATTATACCTAAAAACTAGTTTCAAGATCCTAAAAATAGAAAAATTAAAAACCCCTGTTCAGAATTAGAGAAATTTCCTTCAGCAACTGTTCCCTTGATATTGCTGAGACAAAAGACTTCAATTCCATGCAGAGCAGAATAGTGCCCTAGCAGGTTCTCCAGGATATGATACCTAGATGTCATCTCCAATCTCCATCCCCTTTTCCTGCTCTTTCTTCTTGTCTCCCTTCTTAAAATAAAGCCCAAATAAGCTTTTCCCTGTATCTACTTACAAACACAAAATTCACTGAATTACAAAGCCACACTGTATTGGAAGTCGGGTATTGAGCAGTCAAATATCACAGTAATTGCCCCATCAAGTAACAACAGTGTTACAGTTAGCAGAAAGGATGAATGATTTTTGATAAAGAGATAGGGAAAACAACAAAGGAAAACATTCCTTTAACTCGTTTTATCACTCCTTTTCTATAAATTAGTGTCAACTAAAACTGTAAAACATTTTATTTATGCTTATATATAATATATAAACTATCTTATATTATTATGTGTAATTATATTCTATGTCAACATAATTTTAAATGTAATTTCATCACAATGCATGACTACTAAAATATTGTACTATTGGGAACATTCTTCATTGTGTGGGAGCATTCTCAGGTTCTTAATTCTGACCCATTACCTAGCAGTAAAATCTCCCCAAAATTTCGTCAACTAAAAATGCCACCCCGAATTCATAAGATATTTCCTAGAGATATTTTCTATGTTGGGAATTAGTCCCATTGACTTTATTGAATAATTGTTTTAAAAATCCATCACCTCAATTTCAGAGATTTTGCTCTCTTAATGGATACTTCGTGTCTATAGCCCAATCCTGTAGGAACCCTCACACTGATAATTCTTTAATTCCTATGGAACCTACAATTCAGTGATGCAACTTTCTTTGCTATCTCTTACTCTCTTCATGTCTTCACTGTCTTCATCCACTTTAAGGAGCAGGGTGCTCTTTACTTATTATAGTTTGCACCTGAGGAGTTCTTTTAAAAACATCCCCAGGGCTCTTCAAGCACTGGTCATTAATGGAGGACAGAAGAGTGTGGAAGTTTCTGTCTTCCAAGTCAATATAAGAGACTAGTTCACTGGTATTCAAGTTTTATAAAGTCTAAGGTCCAATCTACTCTTTGAATTTCTATATGTGATTAAACTGATTCAATCTATAACTTCCCCCTTGCATGGATTCTTTCGCCTTCCCATTGTATATATCAACCCACTCTCATAAACACACATTCCTGCTCAATTTTTATGAAGAAATTTCTTTTCGAATAAATTTCATGGTTGTTCATTTGAGTCTGGCTAAGAGAAATCCAAATTAAAAGACTAGAAACATAAAAATAAACTCATTTCTTTATGTGTAAGGTAGGGTCTCCTAAAAGAGCCACCCACTCTCCCTCTTTAGGAATGGCCTGATACTGCTTTCCAAAATGGAAAGAATTCAATACCTAGATTTTACCTCATTCTTCTACAGATTCAGTCTACCCAGTTAGTCATAGAACACTTGTCACTTGTATCACTTGTCTTCCCGTTGTTCATCGATTTGCTCAAGCAGGCACCAGTAACATCTCCATACATCCTGGCACATGTTAGTGTAGCACAAGGGCATCTGCTCACTCCAGGAACATGAAGAGCCTCAAGCCATTCCATCAGGTCATGGGAATGAGGTACTGGTATTTGGCATATCAAATAAAACACGGGTAGCTTGCCATAGAACACTAAATACTTCAAAATAAAAACTATCTGAGAGACAGAATATCTCTCAAAATAATCAGCACCAAACAAAAACAGACACTTTGGTGACTAGGTAATTTTGAGTAATCATTTTACAAACATCAGAAAAAAAAGAGTGGAAGGAATTAAGTTGATCTTCCTTTAAGGGAATATGATCCATTATGGCAATGAAAAGAGTAAATAGCAATGTACATGTAGAATGATACTTCAGAATTCCCTAAAGTAGAAGTTGATTATTTAAATCTTTGATGGAAGAATGATTTCTATCCTTTTCAAGCCTATGTTGTTACAAATAGCCAGTAGTCATTATCTTCACCTTCATAGATGTTCTATGTTTGCTAGTTCTTTGGTTTGCCCAATTGAAGCTCTCACTAAATGCCAATATATTGTCTGATTCACAAGCACTTCGTTGAATATTTGTTACAGTCCATGCCTCTTTTGTTCATAAGTCAATTAGAATTCCCAATACTATGGCTGTCTATCATATTCACCTTTTTTCTCTTCATCAGTCCCTCAAAGACCAAACTCAGAAACAGGGTATATCTCACTTAGACTCTTGCACTATTTTCCCATTGTTCTTTCTGCCACTGAGTCTTTTCCAATACAGTTCATCTTCCAAATTAAGGCTTATCACATTTGGAAGTCTGAACAAGCCATTTGCATTTAAATTCTAAACTCCACATATGCACTCCCACAGAATGAAAACTTGGAGTAATATAAAAGAATCTTCAGGAACTTCCTAAAAGTTGCACTCTGGTTCAGTTTTATTTCTTTTGTATGCATATGATTTTATTATAAAAGTTAGTTTAACTGTTCAACACTGATAAACACATTTTTTACACTGCATTCATTCATTCTTGATGACTAAGTTCAACATGTCAAGATATTTCTTTATTGGATTTTGAGAAAAACATATTGAAAAGTTGTATATGAAGAGAATTCTAAATCCTTACAGTGTGGTAAGAGGCATTATATTTGAGGACTGGAAAGAAAATACAGGGATTAAGAGAGTTGCCTTGCACCTGGCCAATCCCAATTGAAACCCTGCTGCTATAGATAATCACTAGCAAGCACTAGAAGAGTAGAGCCAGGATTAAACCCTGAGCACCACTGAGAATGGCCCAAGATCCATAGTGAAGGGCATTGCTTTTTATCAACTTGGTACATTACTGAACTTTTTTTTCCTTTTTAAATAAAGTATTTTGAAATCAGTGTTCACTCTATTAGCTAGTGATACCAAGAGTCTTTTGTTATAATCATTCAAGTTAAAGTTAATAGTGTCATAATGCAGGTAACACAATGGATAGAATAAAGTTTTAAAAAAATGAACTGGGGCTGGAGCGATAGCCCAGCGGGTAGGGTGTTTGCCTTGCATGCCGCCAACCTGGGTTCTATCCCTGGCATCCCATATGGTCCCTGAGCACTACCAAGAGAGGTTCCTGAGTGCACAACCAGGAGGAACCTTAAGCAATGCTGGATGTGGGGCTGGAGTGATAGTCCAGTGGGTAGGGCATTTGCCTTGCATGCAGCTGGACCCAGGTTCAATCCCCAGCATCCCATATGGTCCCTGGGCACTGCCAGGAGTAATTCCTGAGTGCAGAGCCAGGAGTAACCCCTGAGCATTTCCGGTTGTGACCACCCCCCCCAAAAAAAGCAAAAAAAAAGCAATGCTGGGTGTGACCCAAAAAGCAAAAAATATAATAAATAAAAATAAAAAAGATGGGCCATATAAAATGTTGTCAAGGGTTAAACAACAAGACATGACAAGAACTCTCACATTATACTAATGGCACCGTAAATTTTGGGGAAGGACAGAGTCTGGCACATATTCAAAAGAGCAAGAACAACAAGTGCTGGCTTGGATGTGGGGGGAAAAAATTGGGGGTGGAAGGGAGGTGGTTGTGATCCACACCAGAGAGTGCTCAGTGCTTACTCTTTGCTCTGTGCTCAGGGATTGTACCTGCTTGTACTCAGGAGACCATATGCAGTTCCAGAACTTGAACGAAAATAGGAAACAGGCAAGGTAACATGCCTTACTCCTGTTCTATCTCTTCAGGGTCAGGAACGTAAACTTTTAAACTACTGTTAGCAATGCCTACTCGAGCTAAATATATTTATTTATATTATGGGTGTAAATTCAATAGAAACATGCATTAATGTTCAGCTCAAGGCAGGGCTAGAGAAATTCTTAGGATCTCTCAAAAGGAAGAAATTGGAAATGACCAAATACTCTTCAATGATCACATAGATATTGTGTCATGATAACACATGGCAAAATATATAAAGAGACTGAATAGCCTTCAATGGCACTTGCAAATCTAAATGGAGACCAAAACTTACATTGAGCAACATAAAAATCCATATTATATGATTCCACCTGCACAATTTTTGAAAAAAAAGCACTTAAAAGAATCAATATCAGAAATAAGAACAGTCATTATTCTAGAGCAATTGGACACTGGAGTTCAACGGAGCATAAGGTTGGTGTTGGGCGTGATAATGTAGCTCTGTTTCTTGATCTGAATGCTAGCTATAGGTATGTCTTGAGGTTGTAAAAATTCCTTGAATTGGGGGTCGGAGCAATAGCACAGCAGGTAGGGCATTTGTCTTGCATGCAGCAGACCCAGGTTAAATCCCCGGCACCCCACATGGTCACCCGTGCACTGCCAGGAGTAATTCCTGAGCGAAGAGCCAGGAGTAACCCCTAAGCATTGCCAAGTGTGACCCCAAAAAGCCAAAACAAAATTTCCTTGAGTTACACACTTATTATTTGTATTCTTTCCTATATGTATAGTATACTTCAAAAAATGTAATTGATCTTAAACATTAATTGAATTGATACTAAACATTAAGCTATAGTAATATATGATAAAATGTATTACAAGTAGTAAATAATATTATCTTCTATTTTCATAACTATATTTTAATTTCTAAGTTGTAGCTTCTTTATTTTCAACATTAGGAATACTATTCTGTCTCTTCATAGGTTTGATTTGAAAACCAAGTGGCTTAAGGGGTAGGAAAAAGAAAAGCTACGTAAACTGAAATGTATAAATATGGAAAGTATTCTTATTAAAACAAAAAGAAAGTAGGCTTTAATTTTTAAATAATTTTGTACTGTTAAGGAATAACTCCCTTTGGCAAATGATAGTAATTGTAAGTGTATTGAATCAAGTTTTAAAAAGCAGGTTTGTCAATTATATAATAGTCTTTAATGTACCCAGATTGTTGCTTTTGTTTCAGAAAACAGAAAATTACATGATAGCTTGTAAATGGCACATTCAATTTCACACAGTGAGACTGCTTGAAAAGCTAAAGGTCCACATATAATACAGGAACTCAAATTTAATGGCATCAAATGATACATAATTTGATTCGTTCAACCACATTTCCAGAAATTAATCACTGAGTGTCAGTATCTTTCTGTCCTTCGTGATTTGGTTTGTTAAAAAGAAAACTGCCCTTTTTACCATAGTATAGCTAATCAGTAATAGCCTGTTCTCTGGATTTAGCATTTCAATCCACTGCTCAGCATCTGGAAACATTTTAAAAGGTCAGGCTGCTACTCCTTTATTCGATTTAGTAAAGTTTCACAAATGTAATGAGCTTACTTTGTGTGACACTCAACATGCTCAGAAACACCTTTAAAAATCAATAGACACTTCACTTGTTAAAGTTTGGAGGCAGATTTAGAGAGGAA
This sequence comes from Cryptotis parvus, assembly GCA_021461705.1. Classification (NCBI taxonomy): domain Eukaryota; kingdom Metazoa; phylum Chordata; class Mammalia; order Eulipotyphla; family Soricidae; genus Cryptotis; species Cryptotis parvus. Next base: position 8,995 of record JAJIBD010024122.1, read on the forward strand.
ATTGGAGCACCTGACCCACAGTTTCTCCTCTTCTACTAATGTTGTTTCTCTAGTTTCTAAAGAGCATGACCAAAAAACTTTGGGATGGCTAATTCTTTGTAGAGCATGATTACCCTTAGTGCCAATCGCATTCCACAACATGTGGCAATCAAAAATATTTCTACCCAATATCTAACAGAGAAGGAAGTGGAGGGTTCCATTTTGCTCAGGTTCAGAACTGCCTTAGATGGATCTTGCAAACGGATTTCAAGATTTCTGTACCTATTCCTCTGTACTTTCTGGGAAGTTTTCCTGACAGATTGTTGGATGACAAGGCCTAGTTAGCTTGGGATCTTTGCTGTTTAATCTATTTACAGTTTAAGCTGTTTGCATGTTAAGCTAGGGTTCATGCTAATGAGATTTCTCTTCTGTGTAAACACTTATGGACGGTGTGGCAGTTAAAAGAGTCATTTTGGCTCTGAATCACTAATTTCTAAAATATTACTATCTCTGGGGACTATATGGGATGCTGGGGATTGAACCCCTATCGGCTGCATGCAGGGCAAATGCCCTACCCGGCTGTGCTATCACTCCAGCGCCAGTTTGTTAATTATTCCTCTCCATACAGATACTTTCTAGAAGTTATTTATGCAAATCAATGGTAAAAATGTTAAACCAAGGAAAACTCTTTGATATATTTGCAGGTTCTTTAACTTTATTTTGCATAGTTAGTTAATATGGAAGTTTTACAATGAAATTAGAGAAACACTTTTAATTATAAATATTACAGGAAGAAGGCAAAACTGAACAAATACTTCTTTGTTATGACTATTTAAGTGATTGGTATGGAAATTTAGTACCTCTTTAAAACATATCCTACCCACATGACAGAGCCTGGCAAGCTACCCGTGTCGTATTTGACATGCCAAATACCAGCAACAATTATAGACAAGACTTGATGGAATGGTTTGAGGCTCTTTATGTTCCTGGAGTGGGCAGATGCCCTTGGGCTATTTCGCATGTGCCAGGACTTATTGGTGCCTGCTCGAGTAATCAATGATCTATGGGAAGTCAAGTGATCAAGTGACTATGATCTCAATGTTATCTGGGTTGGGCACAAATCCTCTTAACAACCACTGGTCCCAGAGTGGAGCAGTTAGAATTTGCCAGGAGACCACCACCCTGGCTACGTGAACTAGTTTAGTTTAAGACTAAAGTAAGGATCATGATAGTTTTCTCTCAAGCAGGGAGAGCTTGACCCTCTCAGTAAACAGAGCACAAGACATCCAGAATCATTTTGGTGCAAAACAGAAAATAGACGAACTTTGCAGCTACCATCTAGATTGCTTGAAACCCATGAAAGTATGATGTTTTTCTACCCATGAATATATATCCACTCAGATGTATTTCTTTATACCAGCTCTCCCTCTTGCTCCAGTGTTTTGGCATAAGAGAGCTTCTAGGAGAAAGGGATTAGTCCCTGACATGATCATTTATTTATACCTGAAACAATTGTGGCACCACCCTAGGGTGGTACTACTCTACTTCTACACCTAGAAGCTGATTCATTGATCTTTGTTGATACTACTTTCCCTGAAGATATGATTATTTTTGGATATATTGGGAGACAGCCTTGAGATACTGTGATACACTTTGGTGGGAGACTTGGGCCTGAGTGCATGGTCTAAATTCTGACCAAGAACTAGAGGTCTGAGGAATCCCATTGTCTTGGATTGCAGTAGCATAGTTTGTTTTATTGGTATTTAGTAAAAGCCTTTTGGAACTGTGTTGGGCTCCTGAGTTTCCATCCATTTCAGAGGTAGGGAAAAAAACTCATTTCCTGATATTGTTGGGGACCCCAGCAACTCCCAAACAACAGGTGACTTGCTCAGAATGTGGGCAAGTACCCTAATGGTATAGAAAATCCTGACAATCCTATATACAGTGGGTTGCTACCTGGTATGTACATATTTAGAGAATACCTCTATTGGGCCATGGAAATCATATAGAGAGTAGGGAGATTATCTTGCCCTCAGCCATCTCTATTCAATCACCAAACCCCATTGGACCCTTGAACACCATCAGGAATGATCCCTGAGCACAGAGTCAGGAGTAATCCTAAGCACCACCAGTCCTAGATAAAATTACTTGGGCCAGAGCGATTAATTTTACACAGCGGGAGGGTGTTTGCCTTGCACATGGTCAACCGAGTTTGTTTCTCAGCATCCTTATGGTCCCCGTGCACAGCTAGGAGAAATTCCTGAGTATAGATCTAGGAGTAACCCCTCAGCATTGCTTGGTGTGATGCAAAAAAGCAAAAAATAAGTAAATAACACTATCAAATACAACAAATTTTGAGATGCCAGTTTTACTTTGAAATAAAGAAATAAAGGTGTTTGAGGCCTGATCAGACCAGGAAATATGTTAACATTACTTGGAATATAAAGATTATTTTAAGTCAAATGCAGTAAAAGCTCTAATGCTAAGAAGCTTTAGTCCTTATCTGAATTCTTTGTCATTTTAAAAATTACTGATTCAATCACTGTTCTGTATGCCTGATTTTTGTTTATTCATTTGTTTGTTTTGGAGACATACCAAGATGCTTTCAGGACTCTCTCCTGACTCTTTGTTTGTAGGATAACTATTCTGTCTTTTCATAGGTTTGATTTGTAAAACCAAGCAGCTCAATGGGTAGAAGAGAAAATTTGTAAACTGAAAACATATAAATATGAAAGGTATTCATATCAAGACAAAAACAAAATAGATTGAATTATTATTAATTTTTCATTTTTGGGTCAACACCCAGTGATGCTCAGGAATTAATGCTGGTTCTGCATTCAGGAATTACTCCTGGTGGTGCTCAGGGACCATATGAGACGCTGGGAATTGAACCCAGGTCTGCAGATACAAGGCAAACACCCTCCCGCTGAACTATCGCTCCAGCCCCAATTTTAAATAATTTTGTATCCAAGTATCACTCCTAGTGGTGCTAGTGAATCATATGCAGTGCTAGGAATTGAGCCAGGAGCAGCATCATCCAAGGCAAGCACCTGAGCCCTGTGCTGCCTCTCTGGACCTGTGTTCCCCCACCTTTTTAAGATCCTAACCCAAGCACCTTACCCTTTCATACAGAGGTATATAAAACAGGCACATAAAACAAACATTTGCTGATAATAGATAATATCTCGCATATGACAGGACATATTGAGATGCTACTGGTGCCCGCTCGAGTAATCGATGTTATACTGGAAGTCAAGTGATCAAGATAATAAATATATTTATGTAGTGTTTTTATTTATCTGAGACGATATTTTTGGTGACATCCTGTGATACTCAGGGTCTACCCCTGACTCTGTGCTCAGAGATCACTCTGGGTGATACTCAGGAAATCATAGTGCAGGGAATTGAACCATGGGCCAGCTGTATGCCAGGCAAGTGATTTATCTTTTTCCTCCCTAAAAACATTTATCAAAACTTTTTTGTAACTTTCAGACTAAAAAAGACGGGATCTAAGAAAATGTAATGTGGGACATACTATCCAAATGTAGGTTTACCAATAAAAATGTCCTCCCTGGGACTTGTCAATGGTTGGAATCTACCAATCTACCACAAGTATGTGGAGGGATGAGGGTATGGAGGGTAGGAAAAATAGAGAAGAGACCATCAGTTTTCCAGTAATAGTTGGAAATAGTATTGCTAGATTAGAACTGAGTATTGAAAGTAGGTAAAGGGATATACATGATAAAGCTTCAGTGTTTGTTTTGCAAAACAGCAATGGACAAAAGGAGAGAGATGGGGGAGGGAGAGAAGGGGAGAGGGAGATAGAGACAGAGACAGAGAGACAAAGACAGAGACAGAGAAAAAGAGGAAGAGGGAGACAGACAAAGAAGAAAAGTGCATGCCATAGAGGCAGGTGGTGGGGAGAGCAAAACTGGTAACATTGGTGCTGGGAAAGTGCACTGTTGAAGGGGTGAGCGATGGAACACTGTATGACTGAAACCCAATAATAAATAGCTTTGTAATGTTCTATCTCACAGTGATTTAATTAAAAAAATCCTCTCTACTTAAAAATATGCCTTTTCTACTTAGAATTGAAAGAAAAGGTTCCTCCTCCCTGTCACGTGAAGTCTCCTCCTCTTGCCTCAATACTCAAGGTTACTTAACACAGGCGACATGCCCCTAGCATGCCTTGTGGTATTCTAGCACTTTCTGTCATATAAATTCTCCATATGCATGATATTAAATTTTGGCTTCATCTCCTATTAGTCTGTCTGATGTTAATTTGTTCATCTGTCCATTTTCAGAAGAATCCAGATGGAGTCAAATTTTCCCATGCACCCAGACAGATTTCATCATGTGCTTCATTTCCCTTAGTACCTGGTGTGTACTGGTGCTGCCCTGCTTACATTCTCTTAAAGTCACTGGCAAGGCGGGTTTAATTGGGCTTCCGTTATCTGTGCGGGGATACGGCTCAGTAGTAGAACACTTGTCTTGCATCTCTGAAGCCCTGGTTTCTACCTGAGCAATGAAACTCCATTCAAATCAACTAATAGATAAATAAATTAATAAATAGAAAGGATTTTTTTTGATTCTTTGATTCAAAACAGAATTTTGTTCTCTTCATGATCACAGGCTGAAAGACAACATGTGGAAATTACCTTTCTTAGAAGAAACCCTCAGTCTTTGACAGATAGAAACTATTGAATAATAATTCAGCTCTCTGGCCTCTTAATAGACTGCAGTTAGTCAATAATGAGCCCAGCACCCTGGCCCAACCCTCAATTTGATTTTCAGTGAAGTGTGTAGTCTGTGCTCCCAGCACTGAAAACTCCTCAGTGGACTCCAGTTCCAGCTGGATTCTAGACTGCCTCCCCTTCATTATTCCACTTCCCTACCACATCACTGTTATTTTCCTGGATTGTTGCCAAATAAGTCACTTGAACTGGAATCCTGTTCAGAGGCTATGTTCTGAATTAAAATCAAAGTAAGAAGGTCTGATGTGACAGGATTTTATGCTGTCACTTTAAGTTCCAGAATATTCAAAGCCCACAAAGATAACCATGGAGCTGTAAGAAGTCAGTGTTTCTCATGGCTCGAGTTATTATTTGATTGAAAGCCTTCTTTCTCCAATTCTAAGGGGTAAGCAACAAAATGGTGTTTCCTTAGCGTATATTTTGTCATTTAATCCTATTGGCATCAAAGGTTCATGGAAATCAAAGTTCTATGAGATGTACTTTACTCTTAGGATATAGTTGAGTAATGAGTGATTATTAATGCTTACTTAAAAGGAAAATACTTTTTTTATATGACTCAAACCCCTTGGATCTCAAATAAATAACTCCAAAGAAGGAAATGTATTTATTCTACTTCTTAAAGCATAGTTTAGTCATATAGCCAATTGACAAAATGCAATGCATTTTTCTTTAATGTTTGAGTTTAAGAAACTCTCTAAGTACAACTGTTGGATAACAGGCATAACTAGCTTGGGAGCTTTGTTGTTTTATGGACTTGCAGCTTAATCTAGTTACTTTTTTTTTTTTTTTTGCTTTTAGTGTCACACCTGGCAATGCTCATGGGTTACTCCTGGCTCTGCACTCAGGAATTACCCCTGGAAGTGCTAGGGGGACCATATGGGATGTCAGGGATTAAACCTGGGTGTCAGTTGCATGCAAGGCAAATGCCCTACCCAATGTGCTATCACTTGGTCCCTATTTACATGTTCTTAAACCAGGGTTAATACTAATGAGATCTCTCTTCTATGTAAACACTGATGGAGGGTGTGGCAGTTACAGAGGTCACCTTGACACCGAATGAGTAACTTTTTTTTTTTTGGGTCACACCCGGCAATACTCAGGGGTTACTCCTGGCTCTGGACTCAGGAATTACTCCTGGTGTTGCTCGGGGACCATATGGGATGCCGGGATGAACCACCGCATGCAAGGCAACGCCCTACCTGCTGGGCCATCGCTCCAGCCCCGAATGAGTAACTTTTGACTTATTATTATACATCTACTAAGACTTCTATGTTATCTAGGTTGGGCACAACTCCTCTTTATACCCACTGGACCCAGCTTGGGACAGTTAGAATTTACCAGGAGAATACCACCCTGGCTACGTTGAGACTATTGTTTAAGATTATAGGAAGGATCATACTAGTTTGCCCTCAAGCAGGCAAGTATGACCCTTTCAGTATACTGAGAATAAGATACTCAGAATCACTCTGGTGCAGATAGTAAATAAGAAGGACCTTGTGGGTACCATCTAGATTACACGAAGCCCATGAAATTAAGATGTATTACCTTATATCAGCCCCCTTCTCTCTCTCCAGTGTTTTACATAAGGGATAAACTCAGAAGAAGGGATTAGGCCTTGGCTTAATCCTTTGTTTATGCCTGTAATAGGGTTTGGCACCACCCTTCTACACTCTTCTACTATCTAGAAGCTATTTAGGGTTCTTTGTTGACAGGATTCTCCCTGTTAGGATTACTTTGGTGTACATAAGGGGACAGATTTGAAGTAATGCTCTTGCTATGGTGGGACTCCTTTCTTGTAGAACCCTCTTTGGTAGGACTCTCTCTCCGGTGGGATCCTCTTTGGTGGGAGACTTGGGCTCTCGTGTATGGTCTAAGTTATGACCATTATATTGGATTGTGGTGGTAGATCTTTCATACTATAAAAAGCCTTTTTGGAACTGTGCCAGACTCCCGAGTTTTCATCCATTCCCTGGCAGCCTTGGAGGTAGAAGAGAACTTCTGTTCTGATATTGTTGGGGACCCCAGTGGCTACCTGACATACAACTCTTAGGTATGTTTTCCTAAAAATTCAAGTGAAAATAGTATTACGTTATGAACCGAGCCATCAATCACTTGTATCAATTGTCTTCCTGTTGTTCATTGATTTTCTCCAGCAGGCACCAGTAACATTTCCACACTCTGTGTGCTAGTGTAGCCCAAGGGCATCTGCTCACTCCAGGAACACAAAGAGTGTCAAACCATTTATTCTGGTCATGGGAATGAGGTCTATAATTGGTACTGGTTTTTGGCATATCAAATATGACACGGGTAGCTTGCCAGGCTCTGCCCTTTGGGTGGTATACTCTTGGTAGTAGCCTCTCAGTTCATGCATTACTGATGAACTGTATAGATGCAAAGCGACTGTGCACAATGGGGAGATATTGGCTTTTCCCTTGTGTGGAGCTCTGTGCCATCAATATTTGTAGTAAAACCAAGTTTAAAGTTCTCTTTACATTTCAAAGGTGTAAAACTGAATTTCAAAGTTGTAAAATTGACTAAGCCATTGGGGCCAGAGCACACAGCAAGGAAGATGTTGCCTTGCATGCAACTAATCTGGGTCCCTTCCCCAGCTATCTGTAATGTACTCTGAACATTGCCAGGAGTGATCTGTGAGTGAAAACCAGGAATAAGTACTGCACACTGCTAGTGAAAGGCCTCAAAACATAAAATTACTAACCAACAAAGAAATGTCCTATATTGTTGATGGAGGAGCATAGCAAGAAGGCGCATATGTGGTAGTGCTCCTAGACCTATTGCCAGTTGTGTGTGGAGGACTCTGAGGAGCTGGGATAAAACTCAGTGTTCTCACGTGTACAGTATATGGCACAGTCCTTTGAGCTATCTCTCTTATGCAAAATCTTAAACTTCGAGTCTTCCACACTAGAGTGAGAGACCCAAAAGAGAAATTTGAGTTCTAAAACCCCAGCAAGCTCAGTATGAGGGCTTCCAGAATCACACCGATGGGTACTTGTGGCTTTCCAGGAGTGGGACCATCTGGTGCCAGGAATAGAACCTGGGTCTTGCTTATACCAGGTATGCACCCAGTCCCTGTCTTCCTCCTGGTCTCTTTGGTGCCCCTTTTTTTAAATACTCTTCTCTAATCACCACCAAATTGGTGGTGGGATTTTCTTTTAACTTCCTAATTAGTTATCCCTACTTTCTGGGCTTTAGATATGCCTTCCTCAATCTTTAGCATTATACTGCTTAATGAAAGATGTTGGTTATTCCTTTTTCCCTAAAACATTAACTCTCACCCAAATTTGTAACTGGTGAAACAGCCCTCTTAGCAAAAACAAAAGAAAACAATTACAACAACAAAACATTGTCAAACTTCCTAGATTTGAATCCCCTTTGATTATCTAATGAATTCTTTCTAACTTTCATTAAGAGTTTCAATTTCAGTGGATGTATGTCAGTCATAACATTCAATTTGTTGTATACATATTAAAGGATATAGGTATATCTGTAATGAAAAATGATTTTGTGCCTGCTAACCATTTATTAATTTCCATTTTTTATAATTAAATATTCATCTAAGAAGAAATACTGTCAGTCTCTTTACTGGGTGAAACTGTTCTACTTGTGATACTGATCAGGTGCAACTCTTTGCGTAGCATTAATAAGAAAAAAGAACATGGAAAAGAGGGTGCTGTGTATAACAGTTTAGAGTAAATTATGTTTTAAGACTAATCTTAAACCATTTAATAGAAGTACATTGATTAAATTTGCAAGTGTCAGGGCACAGGGGAAAAATCTACCTCTCAGGTTCCATCTCAGGCTGAACTAGCAATCAAAACAGCATTAGACAGTCAGGAAAGAAGAAATCGATTTAACAACAAATGTATGAAGAATTCACATGGCAGTAAATTCTGAACAAATATAGGGTAAATTTGCAATATTTAACCCATGTCAAGGAACCTGGAACAGAAAGAAGAGAGAAAGGAAAGACTTTTCAATAATTAGGAGGATTATTTCATGTTTACTGTGAGTAAGAAGTTTCTTGGGGAGGAGATGTTCACTAATAAATATATACCTGAGGGAAACCCATAAAATGGCATTCTTCTAGGTCTTGAAAGCAAGGAATGATTGCTTTTCTGACTAAGAAAAGGACAAGGACTGCGACAAGGACAAGAATTTCTTCTGGGGTGGGGGTCCGTGAGATGTGGAGTTTGGGGGGCTTGAGGTTGGGAAAGAGTGGAGGTGTGAAAAATTTCTTCTAAGTCTCTAGGGCCTTCACTGCTTTTTAAATGAAATTAATTTAAAATGGATTAAAGACTTGATATTATACAGAGACCTATAAAACACATCAAAGAAAACGTAGGCAGACACTTCAGGATATAGCCTTCAGAGTTGTGTTCAATGACTCAACTCCATGCACATATAACACAAAGCAAAGATAAACAAATGGATTTAATTAGAATAAAAAGTTTTTTCATGACAAAATGAACTATGGTTAAGTGAAACAGGGGTACTACTGAATGGGAGAAAGAAAGTGCACCCTATACATCAGACAAAGGCCTAATATCTAAGATGACATTTTCAAAACTCAAGCACAGAAAATCAAATAATCCCATCAAAAATCTGGGAAGATTGAAACAGATACATCCCTAAAGAAGACATATATTAAAAAAAAGAAGAAGAAGACATATAGTTAGCCAATGAGCAAATGAGAGTGTTTATCATTTCTGATTATCTCTGATTATCAGGGATATGCAAATCAAAATTGCAGTGAGCTATCATCACACTAGATTGTATAGAAAGACCCATAACTAAAGATCAGAGACAACCATGCTTATAGTGATTTGAATCTTCACAAATTCATGAAAATTTCTTTTTATATTCCAGCATATAGCTAGCATAAAGATTATATGTGAGCTTTAGATAAATGTATATTTATTTACTGGGGGAGTTCAAATTTCCAATCTATTGTTTATCTAGTCAGTTCTTTTAATGCCATTATTTCCTTTTTAATTGATCACTTGATCACTTGACATCCAGTTATTCATCAATTTGCTCAAGCGGGCGCCAGTAACATTTCCATTTGACCCTATCAAGTGCCAGTGTAGCCCAATGGCATCTGGTTGCTTCAGAAATACGAAGAGCCTCAAACCGTTTGTTCAGGGTCTTGACGAAGAAGTCTGACCATCTTCTAGGTGGGCGGTCAAATGATCTTTTGACATCCGGTGGGATCCAGTCAGTAACAGCTCTAGTCCAGTGGTCATCTCCAAATCGCATTACATGTCCTTTTTAATTATGTTCTTAATTTCTTTAGAAGGTGTTTTGAGATCTCTTATAATGATTACATTATTGTCAATTTATCCTGTGAAATCTACTAATATTTATTTATTTAAATTTTTTTGTTTTGCTTTTTTTTGGCCACACCCAGTGGTGCTCAAGGCTTACTTCTGGTTCTTTGTTAAAGGTCATTCTTGGTGGGGCTCAGGGGATCATATAGAATGCTGGATATCAAATCAACATTGGTTGCCTACAGGCAAATGCTTTATCTGTTGTACTCTTTCTCCATTCCTAGTACTTAAAAAATAATTTTAAATTAAAGCTCCATGTTATCCAGCAATACCATGCCTATATGTTTTTCCAAATATATTTTTGCCCCCTTATCTATAAAGTGTTCTGCAGGAGGTAACTACAGGCAAGATGCAGAGGCTCTGGGCAACAGTTTACTGACACAGTGGTTGAATGTTCAACTTCCAGTTACAACAAAGAGAAGGGGAAAAAAACAATTCTTTTTTAGAATTACTGGACTACTGTGTATTTTTCCCAAATTACCTGTCTCTGAGAGTCCCATAATTGGCTTCTCTTCTCTCTGATGGAATAATTCAACCCAGGCCAAAAGGGAAAAGGAAGTCACACCATGACTGGGTGGGTTAAGGGTACAAAATAAAAATGATGGAATCCTTTGTTTACCTGGTTTATGGTTTCCAATGGAAATCATTTCTAGTTCTTTATAACCCCCAGCCCCACCCTTTGTTATTTTCAAGTTGCTTTTATGCAGTTTCCTTATAAATCTTTATTTATCAGGGCAATTTATCTCCACTTAAAAAATTCGAAGTGAATTTGCCTTTAAACCAAACATCAATCAGGATAATAGAGGAGCAAAAGAGTACCTCTAAGTATGTTGGAAATACTTAGTTTACATCTAAATATGTTAGAAATACTTCTTTCTCCCTCTCAGAATATTATATTCTGCAAACTCAAATTTACTGCAAGTGAGTCAGTGGAATAAAAATATTGTTATTTGATGTTTACCAACTTTTAACTAAATGTTTTTAAGAGCTGGTTCTCTCTGCCCTGGGCTTGCGCCACACCAAATTCTGCAAATCTTGGAGTCGAGAAGAAGAGGCAGGGCTTGGAAATTGACCACAACCCCACCCCCACACCCCCTAACCAGAGTCAATCCTCTGAGCAAGGTACAATTGCTCTAATCATTTAGGTTTCTCCCTAGGAGCGTGTCACATTGTGCCTTAAATTAAAGTTATGGTTATTCATTTTTTTCCAAGGTTATTCGATAAATTTTCTGAGGACATAAATGATGCCCAATACATAATAAATAGCAATATTTTTAGATTAAATGGAACATTTTATTCATTTATGCATGTTTTTAATAGATCTAAGTTGCCCTAGAACGAATTGAATAAACCCATTTATTATTAAATCATGCACTACTCTGATATCAGAAATTGTTTCTAATATAAACTCTTCTTAGGTTGCTCACTCCGGGCAGTAAACAGAGGGAATTTAATTGGCACTTATATTGAAATAACATGCTCAGATACGAATTCATAAATCTGATGAACATGTTTGGTGTTTTAAGAGTACAGTTAGAGTTTATCTTTAGCTAATGCACATTAGACATTTATCTGAAAATAATTAAAATATTCATCTCTATGACCTTTTTTTAGCATGTCAGTGCTAGGGAGGGAGATCAAGATTTTTTTGTTACCAATCTGTTTTTAAAATTTGTGCTATGACTCTGGGCCAGAGCCATAGCACAGCAGGTAGGGTGCTTGCCTTGCATGTGGCTGACCCAGATTTGATCATGGGATGCCTAAGGCCCATCTGCTAGCACCACCCGAGGTAATTCCTCAGCAGAACAGGAGTAATCCTTGAGCTTTGGTGGGTGTGCCCTGCCCATCAAAAGAAAAAGAATACAAAATTTACTATTAGTAACCAATGGACTGGCAAATGCTTTCACAGTGCCACCTTTCAAGATTTTTTTTTTTAGTGGGTACATTCTGTTGTATTCAGGGTTTAGAACTGCCTCTGAGCTCAGGGATCACGCCTGGTGGTTCTTGGGGATATATTTGGGGTGAAACTCAGGTTGGCCATGTGCAAGACAAGTGCCTTACCTGCTGTACTATCTCTCTGTCTGCACTTGAAATAAACATTTATATTGGCCATCTCAGTTGTAAACTGTGATATTGACTCATACCCTACTATGTGCCAGGTGACTTACTCACTTTTGTTTACTTTTTCATAACTTCACAAGTTAAAAAAATGTAATCCTATTTTAAGAGGATAGTTTATATACTATTAATAACCTTGACGTGTATAAATAAGTATTTAGAACAGGCCATCTTAAACTTTTTCCACCTGCAACCCTTTATTGCATGAGAAGTCTTTATGTAATCTCAATGGGAATCGAAAACAGATGTCTAAGCCAAACATTTAGTGGTAATGAATTATAAAGAAATGTATTTAAAAACAGAATTTTAAGGCGTTTCACATTCCCACATTCAGTTTTTTTTTTTTTTTTTTTGCTTTTTGGGTCACACCCGGCAATGCTCAGGGGTTACTCCTGGCTCTGCACTCAGGAATTACTCCTGGCGGTTCTTGGGGAGCATATGGGATGCCGGGGATCGAACCGGGGCTGGCACAGGCTGGCCGCGTGCAAGGCAAACGCCCTACCGCTGGGCTATCGCTCCGGCCCCCACATTCAGTTTTATGACCCCTAAAAATGTGGTTGAGATTTACTATTTTGTAAATTAGGCGATAGAGTAACCAAAAAGATGACCTCTATATTTATCCTTATCTATGTAGATATACTTTACGAAGTATAGTGATATCTTCTATATAAATCTGTGTACATATCTTTCATCTATCTATTTACATATCTTTCTACTATCTACATATCTTTCATAGAAATCCAGACAGGATTATTTTACTTAGTATTATTATTTGTTTGTTTTTAGGGCCACACCCAGAGGTGCTCAGGACTTTCTCCTCACTCGACTCCTAACTGTGTTTGGGAGATCATATATTATGCTGGGGATGGAACCTGGGTGGGCCATGTGCAATGCTTTTATTTGTTTGTTTGCTTTTGTTTTAGTTCAGTGTTCAGGGCTTACTTTTGAATCTAGACTCAGGGATCACTCCTGGTGAGGTTGACTAACTGCTGTACTATAGCTCTGACCCTAAGACAGACTTATTTCATTTTATTTTTCTTTTTGGGTCACACCTGGCAATGCTCAGGGGTTTTTCCTGGCTCTGTACTCAGGAATTACTCCTGGCGGTGCTCGGGGACCATATGGGATGCTGGGGATTGAACTCAAGCCAGCACAGGCCAGCTGCGTGCAAGGCAAACGCCCTACCCGCTGGGCTATCGCCCGGCCCCAAGACAGACTTATTTTAAAGAAAATACTAGCATGCAGAGTCTTCGAGTCTTCGTCACTTGGGGAAGGTCAATCTTTATTAGTTTCTTCAATGGATTGGCAAGACTCAGCTCTAGTATAGGACAATCTGATTTACTTACAGACTGTTAATTTAAATGACAATTTCACGTTACTCAAGAATATTCACGGAAACATGGAGGGCTTTTTAAATAAAATGAGATTAATAATTAACCATATCAAAGCAAATGCTTAACCTCTGTAATATTTACTCCTGCCTCTATTAAATATATTTAGCCAAGCACCACAGCCAAGACAGTTTGAAACAAAAGTTACTATAGCATAAGGTAAATATTAGGATTCATGTTACAGAGAAACATGCTGATACTCATGGATATTAAAGTTATTTGCACAATACTTTATTAGTTGGATGGAGCATCTGGACTATATTATAAAAGGACTTCAGTTTTCCAAAAGTTGCTTTCACTACACTGTCTCACAAGTTAGTGATTTTTTATTTGCATAGAAATACATTTTTCTGGAGCCAAACTCATGAAAATGTTTATTTAGTGACTGTGGCTGTATATTTTAAATATCTAATGTTTACAAAGTATAATCATCTAGTCTAACAGAGTAGACATCTTTCATTAAAAACAGGGAAATTCTACCCCCCAAAAAACTAGAAAATCATCTTGTTCTTTATAATCTCTGTAAGCATTCCCCTGATGTCCATTCCAGAAGCCAACACATGAAGTTAAAATCCTCCTAATATATACATTTCATGTCTCTAGTTGTGACTTTGTATTTAAATTCTGCATTTCATCACAGACTACTTTAACTTCTATAGGAGAGGTGCTTGGGTTCATAGTTTCTAAAAATGACTGACTAGGAAGGAACAAAAATTATTTATTAAGACGAGGTAACAGTCAGTAACAGGTAGTCAATAGACTTCCCCAGAAAAGGTGCTAAGGCTCCTTTTATTGGGATTGGGGTACTCAGGGCTTATTCCTAGCATGACACTTAAGGATCACTGGCTGCTTTGGGTTAAGCAGAAGGACTGTGACTCCATCTTAAAGCACTAGACTATGTATTGTGCCTCAGGGTCATGAGCTTACAGCCTAGTAAGAAAAACATGCCAGACCCCAAGAGCATAAACATAAGCGGCCAGACACCAGGCCACAGATAACGGGATGTTACCAGCAATTGGGGCAAGGAGACTGTGAGTGAGGAGATGCCTTCATGACTATTTTGAGGTTTGCACCTGACCCTGTGCCTAGAAATTTTGAAAACTAGAAGGCCAGAAAGCCAGATGGAGCTCACTGCCCACTTTGCCTCTGCACTTTTGCTTTGACTTAGATAAGAACAGGCCAACTCAAGTTGTGTTTCTCCTTGAGTTATGTTTGTCTTTAAATTTAAGTTTCGCTGGGTTATGACGCAAATAGTGGCTATATAATCCAAAGCTTCCCCTTACTTGGGGTCTCGTTGGGCCTGCCCTCCTAAAGTTTGACCCCAGCTAGGTGGCTTAATAAACTCCGCTTGTGGCTTGTATTTTGCATTACGGGCTGGATTCTTTGTGATTCCTAAGGACTTGCGACTCCGACCCTAACAAGATCAAACCCTGGTTGGCTCCATCAAAGGCAAGCGCTCTACCTGCTGTGCTAGCATTTTGCTTGCGTCCCACACCAAGCCCCACAAAGGTTAACTGTTTTATCCACAGTGCTAGGATTCTCCAGGGGAGGCAGGGATTGGTTTCCCTGGTGAGTCCTTGGCTGGGCAGCTCTGCCTTGCAGGCTGTCATCCAGCACAGGAAACAGCTATCAGGGTGGCTCATCCCCCAGGTTCTTGAGCTCTTTTTCACTTTAAAGTGCCACTGTCCAATCTCTCCGCCTACCCACCACTTTTCTTCCTGCTCGCATGACCCACCAGGCCTGCTCTTCCCCCAGTGTTATTACTTCTTGATTGCTCCCAGCCCCAAAGCCAAAACTTTGATGTTAAAGCTAAAATTTTAACATCATTTCCAGGCGAGCTCTAACTAGTTTCCAGCCATTGTTTTTCACCCTATGCAATGAACGCGATTCAGATTAAACATCTCAGAGTTTATGATCACATTCGATTTTATTTATTTATTCAATCGTTGGCCTTCACATCCCCTGCCAGTTATCTTCTGATTTCAGCGCTGATGCTTCTGAGACTCTCCAAAACTTTCAACGTCTTCCGTCCAGGCAGCAACTGTCCTTCCCCAAATAACTAAGAGCTTCGTTATAATTTGTAGTTTCGAATATTGTACGATTTCTCCCTTTTGCACTGCCCGGCTCCGTTCAGAGAGACGGCAGGAATCAGTGCCAGAAAAGAGTTCCAAAGTCGGATGCGATGGGTTTTCTATCACAGGGGCAAACCCTACGATCTGCAGAGGTAGGTGAAAACAGTTGAAACCGCTCATTTGGTAAGTGACCAGAGAGGAAAACTGCAGATGATGCGCAACACGCTTTCCTTTAAGCAGAACTTCAGCCCCTTCCAACTTTTCCTACTATCCTGGATTGGGGGTGGGGCTGGGGTGGAGGAGAGGCCAGGGAGGCACAGTGCGCATGCCCGGTATTCACAGCCTCCTTCTGGCGCGCGCCCAGCTCGGCCCCCGCCCCCTCCTAGCGCTCGGGGACGCGCGCGCGCGCCCTCGCGGAGCGTGTCCTGCGTGCGGGTTCCCGCCGAGCCCGCCGGGCGCTGGATCCCGGACTGCCCGGACCGGGGCCTGAGGAACGGGCACCGGGTCGGCTGGACGTCGGCGAGCACGGCGAGCGACCCGCGGCGTTCTAGGCGACGAGCCGTGCGGGCGGTAAGCGAGGGAGTCGCGGACGAGAGGGTGCGCCTCCGCGCGTGCGCATGCCAGACCGTCCGGCCAGGGGCGCGCTCCCGGCCACGGGCCGTAAGGGGCAGAGCTTTGCGGGGCCGGAGGGGGCCACTAGCCCCCGTGCGACGGTGCTCGAGCCCCGGTGTGGGCTGGAGAGACACTTGCAGCGCGGCCGAGATTCCCTTAGGTGGCGAAGGGCACGTTCCCGGGCCCGCGCGGGGCCCTGGACGCCCTAGGCCGAGGGGCCGGGCCAGCTGCAGCTCGGGGACTTCGCAGGGGCCAGGGGAGTCCCCCTAGTTGCAACCGGCCGTGCGGGCGTCCAGGTGTGCGCTTGCCCGGGTCGGGTCTGAGGTCCGGGCAGGGGGAGCCTCGGTGGCCAGCAGGTGGCGGGGGGCCGCGCCCCTCTCTTGGGGAGGTGCACTTCGAGGACCCGCAGCAAACTTCTCCCAAGTAACTTTGTGGGGAACCGCGGGCGGAGTCCAGAGGGGCGGGGCCTACCGGGGGGCTTCGGCGACCGACACCCCGTCCTGACCTGTTCGAGCCCCAGGCCCCCAGCCCCAGCCCCCTAGGCGGATGACGTCGGGCGCTTGGGGGTGTCGGGTCCTGATGGTGCTGCAAGCGCTCCCGCAAGTTCTGAGCCGTCTGCGTGGACGGTTCATCGCTTGGAGGATAGACGCAGAAGTTTGCTGTCGGGGTTAAGAAGGGTGTGCCCGCCCAGGGGTCCGAAAGCTGTCGGGTTAAGAAGGGTGTGCCCGCCCAGGGGTCCGAAAGCTGTCGGGTTAAGAAGGATGTGCCCGCCCAGGGGTCCGAAAGCTGTTGGGTTAAGAAGGGTGTGCCCGCCCAGGGGTCCGAAAGGCATCGAGCGGCCCCCTGTCGTTTGTCACGTCGAGGAAAGTGTCTGGGATGCCTGTTGATCTGTCCGGCAGCCCATTGTCCCGGCCCGTGTGTGCCGGGGAAGCCCACCCGTCCCACCCCGAGCCCTAAAAGGACAAAGAGCGGTGGCTGGTGCCTGCTGCGCCCTGTCTTGCGTTGTGCTGGAAACTGTCGCTCAGCTAAACCCTGGACGCAGCAGCTCTCAACTTTTGCTCCCCGGGAGTTTAAAACTCCCTCTACTAGCCTCGCGCTCCACAGCGTGTCACACGTGATTCTCTTTGGAAAGCCGGTTTTGGGGGCCCTGCTGTTGGACACAACGCCGAGTTTGGGGACCTGTTGTTTAATTGCGAGGCGGTCGAGGCTTTTCGTTTTCCGTGGCAGCATTTAGGTTTGTAAGCGAAGTGAAATTCTATAGCCTGGATTTCTATGGACACAGCTCACAAAGGGAGGCTTGGTTTCCTGTCGGCGTGGGGGGGAAGCGTCTCTAAGGTTCAAACTTCAGCTTGAATTCTAATATTACTTCAGCGTCCCGAACTGTGTTCTAGCTGTGTTTTGAGTTACTGTGGGGTTACTAAATCTGCTTTTCTCCGATTCCTGCCACCCCATCTTTTGACCTGCTAGCCACCCTCCCTACTTAACTCCCTCACCCGGCTTTTAGCCATCTTGTAGGTCCTGGGTGGGTCCTTTTCCTGGAGACTAGACTGGCAGTTAAGGGTTAAAGGTAGGTTTCCATAGCAACGTGCTTTCCGGGGGAAGTGGGCGGGTCCGTTTTACCTTCTTGTCTGAATAGGACTCTTCCTTTTCTGAGGATTTTGAATCACCTTTTTTAGATCTCGGCCTCAGAGCCTGTGATCATGAGCTCATGCAGTTCCAGTTTTCCCAACTAATTACGGTACTACTTATTAATGCTATTGTATGGAGTGATATTACTAGTAACTAAGTTGAGTGTTCACTTTCTGCCAGTCTTTGCAGTGATGACTCTGACAAAGTTCCAAGTGGCATGTTAACTGCTCTTCCCTCTTCTTTCTCTTTCTTTCCGTTTCTCTTTCTTTCTTTCTTTCTTTCTTTCTTTCTTTCTTTCTTTCTTTCTTTCTTTCTTTCTTTCTTTCTTTCTTTCTTTCTTTCTTTCTTTCTTTCTTTCTTTCTTTCTTTCTTTCTTTCTTTCCCCTCCCTCGCTCCCTCTCTCTCTTTCTTTCTTTCTTTCTTTCTTTCTTTCTTTCTTTCTTTCTTTCTTTCTTTCTTTCTTTCTTTCTTTCCTTCCTTCCTTCCTTCCTTCCTTCCTTCCTTCCTTCCTTCCTTCCTTCCTTCCTTCCTTCCTTCCTTCCTTCTTTCTTTCTTTCTTTCTTTTTCTTTCTTTCTCTCTCTCTCTCTCTCTCTCTCTCTCTCTCTCTTTGCTGATTGTCATCTGGAACAATCACAAACCCAAGAATTGAATACTTTATGCTGTCGAGGAAAGCTTTGATTTGTGGCATCGAAATAAGTCACTAACTGCCTTGAAGTTGATTCTTAGTGCTTTGCCAAGATCCTTTACCAAAAGTTAAACCACAAGTGATGTTAGATACATTAAAATAGCAAAGGGAAGTAGAGTTTATTTGCAGATTCCTTGTACACTCCTATCCCAAAATCACTCACTTCCGGAAGACTTCTCTCTGTTTTTTGCCTGGAGAGAGAGAGAGAGAACAGGGGAGAGTACCACCTTGTATGCAGATACCCCAGTTTGGTTCCCAGCCCCACATGTCCCACGGAGCCCTCCAGGAGCCATCCCTGTGTACAGAGTAGAGCGGGAGTAATCTCTGTTCCAGCAGGTATGGCCCCTAAATGAAAGCACCAATTTAAAAAAAAATAAAAAGAACCATTTTATGCACAAAACAGGTGTTTGGCAATCTAATTGCTGTGTGCCTTTCGAATACCTGTTACTATGTTATCAACAGAATAGCTCCAAATATGGCATCTTCATGTTTTCCGTTTACAGATTTTTTCGTTTCTTGAATTTTTTTCAGGTTCACTGATGAGAGTTCAGTCAGTTCCACAGTACCTTTAGTAATTCAGTGGTAATGAGTTGCTAGGGGGATTGATGCTTCCTTTTTGCGCCTATCTCTTGTTGTATGTGCTGGCTAAGTTTTACTTAACTAGACTATGAACAAATGATATAAAGCTGATTTTTCCATATCACTCTTAAACATAATAACGATGGGAAACCCTTCTCATTTAGATGGAGCTTGTGGCTCAGCAGAATGGCCAAGGTCACCTGTCACCTGAGCGTTCTTTTCCATTGCACTTTTAAAATCGAGGCCCATTCAATGTGATTTTTTCAGACTGGTCACCCACTAGAAAATTCCATGGAAATTGTGCATTAAGTGCTAGTGTTGTTATCTCCTCCCTCCCCCCATTAACCAACAACAGTTGAGAACTTCTGTGTCTGTTTTTGAAGCATTCAAATTGTCCAGAAATAAGTAGCTGTTGATGGGAAGATATTTGTTTGCCATTTTTCTGGTTCGCAAGATTTTTGCAAGGCAAAATTACCTACTTTATTTCACCAGCTATCGTTCCCTTTCACTTAACAGACAGACACATGTCACAGATAGTTCCTGTGCATTTAAATAGGAAACGGGATTTTTTAAAGTATTGGCTATGCCAAAGTTTAGTTTTATGTTTGATTGTTCTCTTCTTAGTGACTGAAGAATATACTTCTAAACACTGTTTGCAGATCTTAGTTTGTTCACTCCCACCAACGTGACCTTAATTACCTAATTCCTTAACTGCATTTTCTTTTCCCTTCAAATGAGGGGTGATAATGGTGTCTACAAAGTGGAGTTTTGGAGAGAGAGACTTACAAATGGAGGAAGGTCCTCAGCACAGGCCCTCTGGAGAAGTAGACTAAGAAAGTAATAGACACGCAAGGAAGAACTGGGATAAAAACTTGTCTGAAAGTCTCAGTATCTCTGACATGTTTAGGCTGAATTTGCACTAGAATTCTTGGGGCAGAAGTAACTGATGGTTTGAGGCCTGTTGCCAAACTTCTTACGCCAAAACACATCCCTTGGCCCCGGATGATCGCCCGTACTGTTAGCACTCCTGTTCTTTCCTAGTTTTCTGTGACAATCTGCATGTGTTTTAATTAATACTTTGTTCCTTGATAATTGGGATATTCATAATTATTTTTTCTGTTCTTTTTTGGAGGGGTCAGGTCATAACTGGCAGTACTCAGGGCTTGGTACTAGCTTGAGCTCAGGGATCATTTCTAGTGGTGCTCAGGGGGACCATAAGACATAAGAGGTTCCAGGGACTAAACCTGGGTCAGCCTTATGGAAGGCAAGTGTCCTACCCACGCACCATCTCTCTGGCCCCTATAATTACTGTTTGTTTGCTTACCCTTTGAAAATTGTCTATTCAGGTACTTTCCTCATTCTTTATTGATGCTTTAAAAAATTTAAAATACTTGCTCATTATAAAAGTAATGTGCCTTTGTCATATCACATTAATGGCATAGATCTGTAAACAGAAAAAAAATCTTAGCTCAATAATGAGCTAAGATTTTTCACTAGCTCATTATTTGTCTTTGTAGTGACTTATTTTTTTTTTTTGGGGGTCATACCTGGCGATGCTCAGGAGTTTCTCCTGGCTCTGCACTCAGGAATTACTCCTGGCGGTGCTCAGGGGACCATATGGGATGCCGGGGATTGAACCCAGGCCAGCACAGGCCGGCCGCGTTCAAGGCAAATGCCCACTTGCTGGGCTATCGCTCCGACCCCTATAGTGACTTTTTTTTTTTTTGGGTCACATCCGGCTATGCTCAAGGGTTTCTCCTGGCTCTGCACTCAGGAATTACTCCTGGTGGTAATACTGGGAACCATATGGGATGCCGGGGATTGAACCGGGCCCTCATGGGCCGGCCGCATGCAAGGCAAACGCCCTACCCGCTGTGCTATCGCTCTGGCCCCTATAGTGACTTACTTTAATAAAGTAATTCTCTTTGTTGTCCTTTATGATTTTAAACATTGGTAAAGTGCAGAGATGAGATAAATGTTGGAAATAGGTATTTTGACATATAATTATACATTAGTTATTGGTATACAGAGATAAATTCTTATGTACCCTTTCACCTCCACCCCCACATCAAATTAGCCTGTTTTGCAAGTGTTCTCAGAGGTGCCTGTTCAGCATCTTCTTCCTAGAGTCAGTCTGGGGAAGGTCCCTGTATGCTTGCTGTTGGAGGACTTGCCTATGCCCTCTACTCTTCTAGGAAACAGCCTCTAGTTCTGTTGAACAGCAGGACAGAGCTGCGCGCAGTCGCTGAGCAACAGGAGTTGGGAAGGACAGCCTTGGATTAGGGCTTCTTAAAGAACCTTGTATCACTTGTCTTCTATCACTTGTCTTTCCGTTGCTCATCGATTTACTCGGGTGGGTGGACACCAGTAACGTCTCCATATGTCCTGTGCTTGCTAGTGTAGCCTAAGGGCATCTGCTTGCTCGGAACACCAAGAGCCTCAAACCATTCGTTAAGAGCCTCAAACCATTCGTTCAGGTCATGTGAATGAGGTCTATAATTGTTACTGGTTTTTGACATATCAAATACCACGCTGGTAGCATGCCAGGCTCTGCCAGCCGGGTGGGATACTCTTGGTAGTAGGCTCCCAGTTCGGGCATTTACTGATGAACCGCGCAGCTGCTTTGCAACAGGGAGAGCTCAGCTTTTCTCTTGGGTGGAGCTCTGAGGGGCTGTGGAGTCCAGATGTTGAAAATGGCTGCCCTCATGGTGCAGGGGTTCCTCTGTCTAGAACCAGCCTTCCCTCCCGGACGCCTCGATCAGCTGAGCACAGGGAGAGCCGGTAGCAGCTCTGCCCGGGTATCTGTCAAAAAAAAAAGGTTTTAACCTTATTTTAGCTCTCTATCCTAGTGTCTCCAATTAAAAAATCAAATAAGCTGGTACTTCTTTGATTTGTTCTTTGTTGGAGTAGTATTTCATTCCTTTAGGATTGTTACATTGTTACTTGTCATCTGTTTTCCACTTTTATAATTCTGTTGTTCCCACAAAAGTTCTTTAAGTCCCTGACTGAATTGTAGAACAATTTCCTTTTCTGGATGTTTTATCAAGCCTGCCGGCTCTCTTGGGTGATGGTACTGTCTTGGGTGATGGTACAATCTTGGGTGATGGTACCGAGGGAAGGAGCTTGCCTTGCCAGCGGCACTGACTTGGGTTCTGCCCCGGCACAGAGGAGTGTGCTTCCCCCAAAGAAAACACAACAAAAGCAACAAATACCCCTGCTGTCTTTATCTGTAAACTGGGCTGATACAGTTTAGTTGTTGATACTCACAACTAAAAAATACCTAGTTGCGTTGTGTTCTTTGGGCAAGGATTGACAGTTAAAAGTAGTTCCTTTTTCAATTAAGGGACATGGAAGGGGATTGAGAGTAGGAGGTAGTGCTTTGGTTTAGAAGAGAAAAAAAGGCTCTTTCCTAGCCATGTTTGTGTTTAAAGAAACATCTTTCAGGTATTAATAGTGTTAGGGTTCTTAGGTATTTATGCTTTGTGGCTTTGTCTGGAGTCTTCCAGTTGACTGTTGGTGCTATAATAATGGTTTATGATTTTCATATATGGATTCCTAGCAGACTTATTTAAGGGTTTTAAATACGTTATTTATTGACTAGAGTTTTCTAGTTAGTTAGCTGAAGATATGTGAGTGTTTACTTTCTAATAGTTATAGTTTTATTTTGGTTTTATGGTATGTTGCTCTAGTAGTCATGGTTAAATGCGTCTGGAACATAATCCAGTAATGTACACTTGGCTCCTTTAATTGGAGAAATAATAGTAGAATATTGTTTGTGTAATATTTTTTATATTTCTTACTCAAAGGAAAAACACCTTTTTGGTTTTTAATGATTTAAAGATACATTACTTTTTTATCACTTTAATTTTTTTAAAGCATAGAATTTAATACCAATTGGTTTAGAACTGGTGTTCATAAGCAAGTATACTGAGCTCTGTATTATTTTAAATAATTTATTTTGTATAATTCTTTCAAAAAATTATTTCACGAGGGAGTTGAAAGATAACAATATTCAATCTATAATCATACCCTGTGGATGGTAAGCGGTGGGAAACAGCCAGAGGTTTTTCCCATTTCTCAAAGAATATATTCCAAGTTGGTTACTCCAGTATTCGCGCACATTTTTACCTGTTGGTAGCAGTTGCTATGGTTGGTAACATCCTTTGGAGGGAGCATACCACCTTCATTTGATTTTGAGGATGCCCTGGGTGCCTGCTTTTCTGCCTATACTAGTTTCTTTGCAGTTAAAAACAATTAGTTTCCTCTCAACCTATTAATGTGGAATGCCGCGGGGCTCTCCTTGTAGGACTCCTGTCATAGACATTTGTAAGACTCTAATAAAATACCATGTAACTGCTTAAGATTTCCCAGTGATCTTCCCAGCTGGGCTAACTCCTGATGCACACATATGTGTTTAAATCCATTTGAATATTCAAATATTCAAACACTGAATATGGAAAGATACCTCCAGTTTGTTGTGTTGTTGTGGGGCACACCCTGCAGTGCTCACTGGTTGCTCCCGACTGCATTCAGGGATCCCTCCATGCTGCGGGCTTGGGGCCTGTGGAGTGCTAGGACTGGACCCTGGCTGTGTGCCAGGCACGCGTCCTACCCTGCCCGCTGTGCCATTGCTCCCTGAGACCCCAGTTTTTAACAGGACTAAATTTCTGATTCCCCATTTTTGTGGCAGCAGCTTCTCTCTCTCTCTCTCTCTCTCTCTCCTCTGTCTCTCTCTCTCTCTCTCTCTCTGTCTCTCTCTCTTAGGTTTTCAAATCAGAAACTGCAAAGAATACTGACTCCTCTCCTCTGTCTTCAGGCTCTCAGCAACTCCTGCTTTGTCTTCAGATATACCCTAAAGTCTTATCTCAAAATGAGTTCAGTAACTGTTTTCAACTTTGTCCAAGTCCATAACACCTCATGTGTGTGATTACTGTAGTGCTTTTATTATTTCTTTTCTTTTCTTAACTTCCATTTAATTCTTAACAGCCTAACAAGAGCGATCTTTTATTTATTTATTTATTTTTGGTTCACACCCGGCGATGCTCAGGGGTTACTCCTGGCTGTGCACTCAGGAATTACTCCTGGAGGTGTTCAGGGGACCATATGGGATGCCGGGGATCGAACCCGGGCTGGCACAGGCCGGCCTCGCGAGGCAAACGCCTCTACCGCTGGGCTATCGCTCCGGCCCCAAGAGCGATCTTTTTAAAAACAGTAAATTTTCCAGTGGCTTTTCGTCTCAATAATGAAAGTCACGTTGCATGTAATGATTCACAAAGTTCCATACAATCTGCCTTATAGTTACTCCTAATTTTCAATTTTTCCTTTTCCTCAGCCCAGCCTTCCTTGAGGATCCTGGAATAGGTGAGACCTAAAAACTCCCATTTTTAGGTCTTTGTTCTGGGTTTTCTTTCTGTTGCTCATATTTTCTCCCCAGATATATCCACAGCCAACTCCCTTACTTTCTTAGAGTCTACATGAAAATATCTTCTTGTCGTTGAGTTCTACTCATTTATAATGGAGAGCTAGGCCCATATCCCTCTTTAAGTGTTTTTTTATAGCCTCTGTTACTTCTAAAGTAATATGTGGCATATTCATGTATTATTTTTGGTGAATTGTATTCTTAACCTAGCACTCTAGACTTTTAAGTTTGCAGACAAGCATTTTGAGTATATTAATTATTATCTGATACATAGAAAGTGTTCAGTCTGTATTTTTTAGAGAGAGTGGTTTGCCTTCTATCTCTCTTCCCCCCCCCATGAATCTCTCACCAAGACCATAGTCTGTTGGCGTCCGTGGCTGCAGTATTCAGGACTTAGCTTCCTACCAGAAGGGCACATTTCCAGACCGTGTATAATTTATAATGAATGTAATAATACATTATGATTGTGAGAATTAAATAATATTCTGTCTGTAAAGTGCTAAATTGTGCCAGTGTTTTTTTAGGCCTAGGTGACTTAGCTGTCAGTAATGTTTAGCCAACTGCCTTCTTTTACTTCGACATGATGTGAATTGTGTTTTAGAAGCTATTGTTTTTGGATTACAGATTAAAACCAAGAGTGGGCAATGTTGTCAGCCTGGGAATTTTTCAAAAAACATGTCTGAACTCCCTGGTAAAATACCAATGATGTACTGCCACTGTTGGTTATAGTATATTTGTTCCTTAAACAATTAGTTAAAGCAGCATGTAACCATGCATTTCCTTTTTAAGCTTTCTTCGTGTCCAGTATACTCCTGTCTCCCTCCTTTCAACATTGCCCCTCTTAGGTTATAGCTGAATGAAATGTGTTCTTTCACGAGGTGATTTTTAAAGACTGCAGAGCCAGAGGAACACAATACTAAATTCACAGAAATCAAAGCTTCTCAGTTCTCTACCTCAGTATCCCAAACCAAAGTTATCCCTACAGCAACCATTTTAGCAGTCACTGTAAAAGTTTTGCTTTTGTTTTTCAAAAACAGTCTACTTTTCTGTACTTCAAAAAATAACTGAAAATCATCCGCTTCTTTAGTTGAGCAAGAATGAGCTGCATGGGTTGGTATGTTGACAACTTTTAGGCAAGTAACTGGTGTCATGTATTAGAAGATTATCTTAGTAAGTGGGTTAGCAGCCTAAGAATAGACTGTAAATTTAAAGCCGTGATTTTGATCATCGTAGTTAGTGGTGGACAAAGAATACACCCTGATTTTCTGGCAGCTCTCCGCTTTTGGGATCAGTCCCATTATATTTTAATGATGCAGAACTTTTTCTTCGATTAATAGATTTTCAGACTTTCAATCCAAACCTTAATTGAACTAGTATTCAAGGCATATTTAATAGAAATTTTGGGTTAATATCTGGGTTATTATCTACTTTTTCTTGTCACTGCCATGAAAGACTCTTAATTTCAAAATGGCCTTACGCTTTTGGCTTATTTGCAGTTGCTGGCTTAAGTTCATCATACAAGGCAGGGCACACACTACTGTATGGGTGGGTTTTAGTTAGGGATAGCAAGATATTAGGTGCTTGAGCTAAAAGAAATTCAGTTGGGGGCCGGAGCAATAGCACAGTGGTTAGGACATTTGCCTTGCATGCGGTCGACCCAGATTTGATCCCGGCATCCGATATGGTCCCCTGAGCACTGCCAGGGGTAATTTGAATGCAGAGCCAGGAGTAAGAAATTCAGTTGCTCACAATCAAGATGCTTGCACTTTGTTTCATATTCTTTCTGTAGTAATATAGATTTACTGAATTTGATGTAATATGAGATCGAATAAATATGCAGCATATGCATCTTAATAAGAATGAAGCCATAAGCACAAGTAAAAGACTTGAAATGGAAATTTACTGCTGGGAGACTGTTTCTTTTATCTGGATATCTGCAAAATCCTAACCTAACCTTTATTTCCAGCACACTGTGTTTTAATGGAATATAGAATTGATCTGTAGAGCAAATGATTTTTAAATTCTGGCAGACATGCTTACTATGGGGGGACTTGGTGTGACACGGAGAGCACGTATTTGGGAGGAAAGTGCCTCTTCCTACTACTGCTTCCCTTCCCCCTCTTGTCCTCCCTCCCTCCCTCCCTTCCCTCTATCATTTGAAGTTTCTAGGGACAATTGGCTGCTCACAGTTCACTGAAATTTCTTTAAAGTCTTTCAGAAGAAATAGTGGCTCTCCCTCCTTCCCCCAGACAACTGTTTTCATTCAGTTTCACTAGAATCACCTTTCTATTGCACCACAAAATATTTAAAAAAGATGAGTATTCAAGGTCGAGGTTTAATCAGAGCAATTTTTATTGCTTTATCTCCTAGAAATTCCCCATGAAACAGTGCATTGATGTGGTAAAATACAATAGTTAATCTGTATTCGCCCAGGCTGTTTGACCTCTATTTCTAAATCCTTCAACCTCCCAGGTGTATGTGGAGGAAAAAAAATGGGAAGAAAAAGTTACTCGATTGTTCCTTCTAGGCAGAGGCCCTTTGGCTGCTCGGGGATCTTGGCTTGGCCAAGTCAGGAATCAACTGCATCAGTAGTAGAAAGGAGAGAGTGACTCACAGACTCCAAACCTTCCTTTGAGGCTCCTGAGGGAAAACCTTATCTTTCGTTTTAAGCAGATGGCTCCTCCCTAGAGGAAAGGCTGCTTGTCACCAGGCCAAATGTCACTGGGAGGGGCTGGTGGGTTTCCTTCTCTTACACCTACTTTAAATACAGATCTGCTGCAAATGCTAGTGCTTTGTAATTACACACTTTTAGGTAGCTGGGGCAACCGAGAATATATGGCCTCATCCCTCCTTGCAAGAAATACATTTTTCATTCTGTTCATTCTTTTTTTTCCAACACACCATTCAGACCATTTCTTTATAACATTTTACATTATCAACACTACTAATGGTTCAAAATCATTGCAAAATCAATGCTAATAGCAAAAGTTTCTAGCTTGATCAACTGTGATGTTGATATTACCATCTACACTGATTTTCCTCCAGTATTTTAAGAGGATGTATAAGCACATAGATGAAAGTTAAGAATTCTTCACTTTTCAAGTTATGGTGATTACAGCCCAATGATGAACAAATGCAAGAAATAAACTTTTCTGACTTGTGCTTACGCTCTGCCCTGTTTCAAAACTGACATTTGATATTCCCAACCCCAGACTGCGGTTTGTTTGCAGGGTAGGCGTGGCTTTCTAGGCTGTTCATGTACTCAGCCGTGTATACACAGGCCTGTTTTATTGCTTTGTTTGAAGATTGGGTGTGTCTAATGTAGTGGAAATTTATCCATTCACTATTAAGCACAGACAAAACACATTTGAAAGCCACATATAAAACTCGTTTTAATTATCCATTTTTTAAAAGCTTAATCATGTGACTGCTTTCCTCCTTTCATGTGAATTTCTGGGTATTTATTATCCCTTGGAGTTCATTAACTCACTAAAATTCTCTCCTGTTGCTATAAAGTTAATATTCTAGACCACGAATTGAGGTCAGTTGATAAAGGCCGCTTTCTCTTGGTATCCGAGATACTACTCCTGGTTAACCAGCCCCTTTTAAATATGTGGATATCGATATTACATTAAATTAAGGCTTTGAGCACTTGTGGAAACTTGTGTTAAGTTGAGCTGTAGTATTTTCAGTTGAACTAGCTGCAAGATGAATGTGATATTGTAAAAACCACATTTGTGCTTGGGCATGTTCAGGGAGCCTCGGGACACATTTTAGAGATGTCTGTCTAGGTTGTTTACCACTGTGCCGTGTATGAATCTGCATCTCAGAAAGCCAGAAGCAACATCGGACTTAGTTTTAGGCAATTTTAGCTACTCCACAAATGCAGTCTAGATGTAATGATTGAAAGCCAGGTGTGGGTGTGAAATTGTGCGCTGGTATTCAAAGATATGGAACTGTAGGCCTGAGAAAAATGCATCTAATCAGAAAGCCTCAAGCCAGATGGGATGTGAGACAAGTGCTACTTGGAGTGTGGAAATACCCAGAAACACATCTTAGGTCTTTCCGAACTGTTTGTGAAGGATCTGTAGACTTCTGATGGGTAGGTTCATGAAGACTGGACAGTGAGGCTGGTACGAAGGATGCAGTCAGGAATACCTTGTATCAACCAACTGGGCTTCCTGTGCTGAGTCCTACTGTATCAAACATCAAACATAATTATAAATCTGCACAAATATATACAGATAATATACAATATAAAACATAAATATGTAAACATGTAAATTATAAATAAAATAGAACACTGACATATAACCAGCTAACAGACTCAAGTAAATTTTGATCAGCCACAGACTGAAAGACTGCTCTTTGTTGGTCTACCTTATCATCATTGATCATCCATCATCAAGACCTGTGGATCTTATGTGAGTCCATCTAGCTCTTGCAAAATCATTGGTTTTTCATGTTGCAAAAACAAAACACATTAAGGCACTTATAATGGAGTTGCCAGTGTTTGAAAATATATTTTGACTTTTAATCCGCTTTTTATCTGCTTTTTACTGAAAAAAAAAAAACTTAAACTGGCTCCTGTTATATGATGCAGAATTGGGGGAACCAATTTAAAATTAATTTGAAACATTTTTATGAATACTCTTTTTTAAATCAAACTTTTTAAGCATTATTTAATGAGCAATTAAATTACTCATCTACTTATAATTTATTAGTTCTTTATTTAGAAAAGACATGCTGAATACATTATTGCATTTTTTTTTGTTTAAAATACCTAATTTGTGCTAACACATGCAGTCACACTAAATATAGATCCCTTTTGATTTTATTCTGATTATAATACTAGAAGATATGGTAACAGAAAAGAAGTACTTTATCAGAGACAGATGATTATTTTCTGCTGTAAATGGGAATAGTCTTTCAATGCTACTGGGTGATGTCAATATTAAAGTTAGCCAACATTTAGAGTACATTTTACCTTTGTATTGTGTCCTTTACAGCAGTCAGAAGGAATGGCATACTTCATATATACAGCTGATTAAATATAGCATAAAACAGTTTTGATTTGTATTTAAAATAGATTTTATTTTGAGTTTTGGTCAGAAACTGGTTTATATAATAATCCTCTGTCATGAGCTTTTATCCAGCTTGAATATTTAGCAAGTTCTTTGGTATTCAGACGAGACATGTATGTGCCTTTTTCATTTCCGTGTGGTGCTTTCTACTCCTGGAGTTTGTTATAAATTGAATGTGAATATGCCTTGTACCTTCACTTGTGTTTGTGTTTTTTCTTAACACAGTTGTCTCAGTGTAGTGGATATTTTATTTCAGCTCTTGTAGTGCCTGCTTAAAATAGCTGTATTTTATTCTAGTCACATATGTTGTAGAAATGAAAGAAGGCATTTCATTAAGAACTAATTGAAGAGCTTGTGGATGTGTGTATTATAATAGTCAAAATGTAAAATTGGTAACTGACCATTTCTTTGTGGTTTTGCTAAAATAAGAAATGCAAGCCTTCTCATTTCCCGCTTTTCTACCTGGCATTAAACAAACCTGCACAATTCATTTTACAGTGACAAAAACTTTAAATCACGATAATTTCTATTATTATATTTGATCTAGGGAGAGGTAGTATAATGAAGAGTATGAGAGCAGTATTCATTTCTAAGCACGGAAGAATGACTCAGGGCACAGCATACATTTAGGTGAGACTTGTATTTAGCAATCTTTTTTTTTTTTTTTTAATTTTGTAGCGGGTTTTCACTAAGCATAGTTGTTAGGGGAAATCGGTTTGTGACGTGTGACCCACTAATACTCACAAACTGTCTGGTTTTTCCAGGATTGTCTGGATGTTTTTCCTTATGTTTCTTTCTATATGCTCATTGAAAAAGACAGCCTTAGCAAATAGAGCAGAACATTCTCTTGTTAGTTATACATAAAAGCAAAGATAGAATTTGGGCTTTAACGATTTGATAGTGTATACTTTTAATCTGTAGTCCAGAATAGAAAATAATTATTGAATAATTAAAATAAGATAGTCTAAGAAAAAATAATGAAAGGCATTTTATTTTGCCTAAAATGTATCTTGTTTCTCTGTGAAAGCCAGTGAACAACCCTATAATCACCATAGCAGTGGTTGGGGTAAGGTTACTCCGGTCTAGCATTTCCAGTAGGATTTAAGCCCTCTCGGGTCAGAAGCTACTTTCCAGGTGTTCTTACAAGTTACCACCTGAGATCTGATTTTACTTTTATTTGGATAAGTCTGTTTGAAGTATCTAGGCCACACCTATAGAGGGATGGTTTTAATATATTTCTTTCTCTTAAATTACCATTCCATAAAGATTCTATTTGAAATTTTAATTTAAAGATAACTTAATCCTAGGTTTAAAATAAGTATGACGTTTTGTAAGTTGATATGTTGAATATATATAAGTCTGCTAATCTTCAGGGAAATTCCTTTAACATGTGACCTGAGGGGTTGGAGAGATAGTATAGTGGGTAAGACACAAGCCTTTCTAATCAGATGGCCCAGGTTTGACCTCCAGCATCCTCTGTGGTCCATGAACTCCGCCAGGAATGATCCTTGAGCACAGAGCCAATAGTAACCCCGATCACAGCATGGTGTGATCCCAAATCCCAAAATAAAGCGAAATAAATTATTATCTGAGTTAATAGGCTTTTTCTACTCAGCTTTATGTAAATGTTCAGTGCAATTCGAAAATATTTAAGTGCATTTGTTGTATTAATCCTAGAAGTTTTATCACTCCTGGCAGTGAAAATTCTCATTTTGGA
Source organism: Cryptotis parvus (assembly GCA_021461705.1). Lineage (NCBI taxonomy): Eukaryota > Metazoa > Chordata > Mammalia > Eulipotyphla > Soricidae > Cryptotis > Cryptotis parvus. Next base: position 40,380 of record JAJIBD010024122.1, read on the forward strand.
ATTATCTAAGGTTTCTGCTGTATCATGGTTGTCTTAGTAGTAGTCTCGATTGAGAGGTGTGATTATACACTTTATCAAATGACTGCTTGATAAAAGCTCGATTATTCCAATGTAGGAAAGCCAGAATTTTGAGCCATCAGCTTGAAATAGATTATTTCTGTTGCGTTATATATATTTTACTTTTATTTCCTTGTCACTAAGCTACCGAGTCATAAAACATACCGCTATTTTATGTACCAACAAGAAAGGGGGAGTAAAGCTTTAAGTTAGATTTTCATGAATGACATCAATTATAAGATAAAACCCAATTTTGGAAATTGTAAAATGTGGGAAGAATCAGTCTTAACAGAAATAAAATACTCTGTGTGTGTATGTGTGTGTGTGTGTGTGTATGTGTATGTGTAGTCTTAACTAGGTATTAAAACTAATAATCATAACAAAATATAAAGAAAAATAATTTTTTTGCCAAACATTACTGATTCTTTAATTGTACAAATCTAGAATTGGAAAAGATTCTGTGTATATTACATATGAGGAAATTTGTGATATTTTCCAGATTATGCAAAAACTAGTATCTGATTTCCTTGTTAACCGGAGTATCTTAAAGGTTAGGAAAGAGGAGCCTGAGCAGTAGTACAGCAGATTGGGTGCTTGCCTTACGCATGACAACCTGAGTTCCAATCCTGGCACTCCATCAGGCCTCCCCAAGCACCTCCAGGAGTAATCTCTGAGCACAGAGCCAAGAGTAAGCCCTGAGCATTGTGGGTGTGACCCCAAATTAAAAAAATTACAAAAAAAAATTAGATAATATCATTGCTTTTAAATATACATTGAGTTTCTCATGATAAATTTTATATATTTGACTTAAATAGCACTGTTTCACGTATGATAAGAAATAATTGGGATTTAGATGAAGTTTTGTATTCCTAACAAAAAAACATGTGACTTATCTATATTCATCAAATCTTACATATGGGGCCATGGGTTTGTTTCTTGGCACAAAAAATCACTTGATTACTTGACATCCCGTTATTCATCGATTTCCTTGAGCGGGTGCCAGTAATGTTTCCATTTGACCCTATCACGTGCCAGTGTAGCCCAATGGCATCTGGTTGCTTCAGGAATATGAAGAGCCTCAAACCGTTCGTTCAGGGTCTTGACGAAGAAGTCTGCCCATCTTGTAGTTGGGCGGCCACGTAATCTTTTGACATCCCATGGGATCCAGTCGGTAACGACTCTAGACCAGCGGTCGTCTCCAAATCACGTTACATGTCCAGCCCATCTGATTTTTGGCACCAAAAATACATCCAAAAGTTAAAAGAATCTTTCAGCCCTTGGGAAATTGTCACATTGTTAACTTTGAGCAGTCCCCACCTCATTCCCCCAAATTTAAAGTGCAATTTAAAGTTAAATGGTGTTCTGTTTAAAAGGAGATGGTACAGTAAAATTATCCATCAGCTTTAGTATTGAGTATTGTCTTTTTTTTTCATTTTAAATGTTTGTTTTTTTGGGCCACACCGAACTGTGCTCAGGGATTATTCCTGGATCTTCACTCTTGGGTCATTCCTGGGTGGTTGCTAGTGATCAAACTCTGAACGTTGTGGCATCCAAAAGCGCCCACCAGGTGTATTGTGCTGCAGCTACTCAGGTTATGTCTTGTTTGATTTACCCTTTTTGGGGCGAAGGGTTCGTTCACACCCTTTATGCTCAGTAGTTACACTGGCTCTACATTCAGGAATTATTACTGGTGTTGCTTGGGGGACCATATAGGATGCTGGGAATCAAACCCAGTTCTGCTTGCAAAGCAAAACACCCTATACCCACTATCACTCCAGCCCCTGTAATTTTTGTTTTTAGTTAATTTGCTTTGGTGTTGGGAAAAGCCAAATTGAGTTGCTAGTATAGATATTGTTGGGTAGTTAGATGAGCTACTTGCTGCTTTTGCTCTCCTAGGAGCAGGGTATGGTTGCATATCTGCTGGGAAGCAACCTCCTGGGTTCAGAGTACATGTGTGTTTCCTGTGTGAGTTAGGAGGAGTGGGGTTTGATCACAGTGCACAGGTTAAACTGTGATTATTGAACTTACCTGGGAGACCCACAGCAAAGAACTTGCTTGACCAATGGGCAAGAGCTAACCTGCAGTTGGGATGAAATGTCAGTGGTTGGAAAGGTGAAAGATTGACTAGAGCCATGTTGAGTTTCGAGCTTTTTGTATTTTGCAAGATTGTATCACAAAGGTTTTCTATTTTGTTTCGGTTGCAACTGATGGTGAAAGTTTCCCTCTACAGGGTGTTTTCAGCTTTTATAAAAGTGCTTTCACAAATTTGTAATTGAACCTTTTTAATGAACCTGAGAGGTATGAGTTGGATATAATTACCCCATTTGGCAGATGAGGAAAATGAGGCCCACAGATACTAAGTAGGTAACCTCAAGGTCACTTGTTAATGGATCTTCCTTTATTCACTAATGCAGTCTATGCTAACTCCATATTCATGTCAGGTTTAGAAAGAATAACCTTTACCGGCAGCTGTTACGTAACTTAACTTCCCAAATCACCTGTGTGTTTTGCTCTCTATCAAAGGGTGGACGTAGCTTCCCCAATATTTGACTTCAATTTCTTTAAATAAAACTAGTTCACTTCACAACAGCAAAACAAAGCAAAAGCAACACAACTTACTGTTCCATCCTGACTTACACTTTCTTCTGTTACATTCCAAGTGTATTTTCTATTTTGTATAAACTTCAGTTAACCTCACTACTTACTGCAGCTGTTTAGGTGACTTAGAGTAAGCCTTACAAGTCCAGACAAGGAAGGAGTTCAAAGTTAGACAAGTCAAACGGGAGTTGCCAGCGTTATGAGTTGTTAATGTAGAATTTGCTAGTTTTCTGACTTGCATTTCACTTGGAGGGGCGCTTCTGTTCTTCAACATTTTCCCGTGGCTTTTAAACATTTATTTACTTTCTATTACACTTTTTTTTTCACCGTTTCTTTCTAGAAAGGGCCTGGCCAGCATTCTTTGTTGCAGGGTGTGGAGTACATATATACTCCTGGTTTTCATTTTTGTAAAAGTTTTTTTTAAAGTAGGTTAGAAATATGAAGAGAAAGCATTATGTTAGAATGGGTAATCAGAGACTAAGTTGAAACAGATAGGTAGTGAAGGAAAGCTACCTTTTAATCCAGATGTTGCTCTACTATTTGAGTTTAGACTCTTCCCCACCCCCTGAAATACAAAAATAATTACACTGTCAGCAGAACAGTGTTGTACTAAATGATTTTTAAGTCCCTTTCAGTTGCAAATTTCATTCATCGCATATTTCATTCCAAATGAAATATGTAGGGGAGTATGTAAGTACTTTTTAATTCTTTATTTTAAAGCCCAAAATTATCTGGGTCAGTATCTTTTAAATAATCTGGCTTTTAACTTCTTTTCCAAGATTTACAGATACCATAGTGGGAGCTTTTTGTTAGCTATCTACCTACCTGAATCCCAGGAATTTCATAGCAAGTTGTTTCATACTGTTGTATGTTCATCCAAACCAAAAGGGTAGATGTTTTTAGTGAAGATGAAACAGACCATCTGAGTGAACGTAATTCTGTCGATAATTTTGATTACTAGGAGTTGAATTAAAAGATAGAAAGATGATTGGGCTTTCGTGAAATTATAAAAGCAATCCAAAGCCCACTATTAGCTAACATAATCTTGGATCCCATTAGGTGTTTACCAAGCCCCTAATATACCACTTGATCAGTGTGTTGTAATTTGAGAATACTTTCATAAATTATTGATGGACTTCTTGACCAGTACCATTAGGGGTACATTAGCTATATCCCATAACAGCTCTAAATTTCAGGATGTATATAGGGATGTCAGAGATTCTAGTTGAAAGAGCTTTTGTGAGATTTAGCAGGAGGTATTGGGTTGGTATTCTTTATCATTATCATTCGACCCTCGGGTGGTATTTCTGCATTGCATCATCAGTAGATGGTGTTTTAACTATTTCTAAAATAATTATATGGAAGGAAAGATGCTGTAAGTTATGTTTAATAGACTAGAAATGAAAACAGAACAAAAGATCTATACTATGGATATTTTTTTATATTCAGATCAGTCATAACATTGTATCGTGTTCTGGGTTATAGATTGTCCCAATAAATGCTCACGCCTAATTCTGCATGTACTTTGAGAGGTACATTAAGTAAATGAGGCTTTGCCATCTTCCTTGCCTGGTGATCACTAGTCCAAATTCTTGATAGAAAAGGAATAATACAATGTTCAACTTTAGAAGTTTTGAAATAGTCTTCGCCTCTATTTCTTTAACTCTGATCATGAAATCTATGTTAAGGATCCAGGATAACATTCAGAAAAAAAAGGAAAAAAAATAGGAAAGAAGAATATCCCAATAGAGCAGTAATAGAGGTGGTCAGGCCCCTCTAAAGTGAAAAGACTCCAAAAACATGGGAACTTGCCACACTTTCAGCAGTTTCCTGTGCTGAGAGGCAGCCTGCACTGCCCAGTTGCCCAGCAAAGGGCATGCCGGAAATCCGAGACTATGGTTACTTTTTTATGTATTTATTTATTTATTTATTTTTTTGCCATTTTTGGGTCACACCTGCTGATGCTCAGGGGTTACACCTGACTCTGTACTCAGGAAGGCTCAGGGGACCCTACAAATGACCTGAATTGAACCTGGGTTGGCCGTGTGCAAGGCAAACACCCTCCCCAGTGTACTGTATTCCAGCCTGCCAGTGGTTACTTTTTGCATGCTGTGATCCCTGCCTGCTTCCCTTGAACCATTTTAGCACAGTTTGAAAGAACCTCACCCTGACACCCCAGGGGCAGACAGGGCCAGCCCTTCTCCAGCCTCTCAGGCTTTGCATGAGCTTCCTCTGTGCCTGCCCCTTAAAGCATTCTCTTTGCCTCCGTCTTGTCCTCGTATCACTGGAGGAGGGATGGGCCACGAACCCTAGCAACCCTCCTGTGCACAGTTGCAAGAGTGGTTGAAAATTGACTCCAGTTTAGAACTTTTCCAGTATCTGGATGTGTGTTGTGATGCACTAAGTCTGTCTTTATTATTACTGAGTTAAACTACAACATGTCTTCTTGTGAATTGAGGGTAAATTTAAGAAGCACTGGTTCTAATGAAACTTCATTTTGTAGCTGAGAAAGGAGACCCTTAGAAGCCAAATAATGGCTTCTTCAAATAAGTGTCCTCCCTACCCCAGCACTTTTAAACTGGTCAAACCAATGCAGATTAGTTGACAGCTAGTTTCAATGTGCCAGGGTACTAAGTTTTTGAAATGGAATTGTAGAGTAGTTCATGTTAAAAGATTGAATGGTTTTATCTGCTTGGTGCTTTTCAATTCTTTATTTTAAAATCCAAAATTATCCTGCTCAGTATCTTTTAAATAATCTGACTTTCAACTTTTTTCCCAGAGATTTACAGGATACAATGAGTGGGAGCTTTCTTAGCTGTCTACCTGCCTGAATCCCAGAAGTTTTAAAATTAAGGCTGTATCAGAAGAATTTCATGCAAGTTATACTTTTGCATGCTCATCCAAACCAAATTGAATTATTATTCTTTTTGGTTTTTGGGTCACACCTGGCAGTGCTCAGGGGTTACTCTTGGCTCTGCACTCAGGAATTCTTCCTGGTGGTGCTTGTTGGTCCATATGGGATGCGGGGGCTTGAACCCAGGTCGGTCACATGGAAGGCAAACACCTACCTGCTGTAATATCACTCCGGCCCTTGAATTATTTTTAAGTCAATTTTCCATTTACTTGATAATACAGTGCAAAAATGTGGCACTAATTGTTGATGCTGGATCTTTAGGATCAATCCCTGTAGTAGTCTTAGTTCTCGTTACATGAGATTTTCCTGAATATGAATGTCATGTATGTAGTCTAGTTGGGATGTAGATTCTGATCCAGAATCTGACTGTGATCCTGCATTTATCCGGCTTCCCAGGAGTTGCTCTGACTACTCCTTAGACCACTTTCAGTAGCAAGGACCTTGCATTACCTGCTTTATTGCTATGGTGAGATCAAGTAGCTCTCAAGCTTTCTGTAGCCTTGGTTTATTTAACATTTCCATGCTTTTCAAATTGGCCTCAGCAATGAAAATACAATTGCTTTCGTTGTTGTTGGGCCTTGCTGGCCTTGCTTATCAGTCCCCACTTCGTGGTTGATCAGTCCCTTCTTTGCAACTGTATCAGCATCAGCACTACTGAATTTAACCTTGTCTTTTCCAGTTTTTCCACATACCTAATTTTCTTAAGTGCAGCCTTGATTTCAGCAGTGAACTTAAAAACAATTAGATGGTTTTCTTTAACATGGGCAGTCTTGTTTCATTGGCAGTTTTTGGTTTGCGGGCCACTTTAGGTGCAGAGGGCTACCCCAGTATGTAGCTCTGGATTACTCGCAGTTGACAGGGATCGAACTCAGGCCTCTGGCATGTGAGGCATGCACAATACCCCTTTGAGCTTTCTCCCTGCCCCAGGTGCAGATTGAACTTTTGTTGCTTCAGTGATGACGTGATAGTGAGGGCCAGGGTGTTGGTTTTTTTTTTTTAATCTTTCTTGGTGAAGAGTGTTCAACTATCTTCAAAATAAAAACACAAAGCCCTCCAATTCGTCTTAATGCTCTTCATGCTTTTCTCCTATGAGTTGTCCTGCTGCCAGTGATTATGTCCACCTTGAAGTGGCTCATTTCTCTTTCGACCTGAAGAACTGTAACTAGCAAGATTTGTTGAAAGTATCACTTCACTTGTCATGTATCACTTGTCTTCCTGTTGTTCATCTGTTTGCTTGAGTGGGTGCCAGTAACGTCTCCATTGGACATCACATACTTCTCCATACTTGTTAGAAGTATGTCTGGGTTTAATTAATCCTGCTCAGAACAAACTCCTTGTCTTGGAGCTTTTCTAGAGGTGTGATGATGGTCAGGAAGCTCAGTGCAGTTGAACAGGAAAGAAATCTGTTGATTTCAGCCATATTCTAACTAAGGTGAGCCAAAAAAATTAGAGCTCCTTTGTTTCTTCATGCTTTTCTCCATGTGCTTTTTTGGGCGGTGGGCATGGGGCAAGGGGTTACAGTTGGCAGTGCTCAGGGGCTTACTTCTGATTCTGTGCTCAGGGATCTTCAGTGGTGAGGCTTAGGGGACCATATAGGGTGCTGGGGATTGAAGCTGTATATTACCAGGCTCATGGCTAGCACAGAGTATGCCACCCGCACGGCAAGCCTGGCAATCTGCTCGTGTCGTATTTGATATGCCAAATACCAGTAACATTTATATTAGGTCATTCCCATGACCTAATATAATGGTTTGAGGCTCTTTATGTTCCTGGAGCAAGCGGATGCCTTTGGGTTCTACTAGCATGAGACAGGACATATGGAGATGTTACTGGTGCCCGCTCTAGCAAATAGATGATGAACGGGAAGATAGTGATAGCGATAGTGATGGCTAGCACCCTATCAAATGTCTGTCGCCAGCACCCTGTCCGTGTGATTTTTTAATGTTTAGTCTTAAGCACTCTAATGGTATATGTTTAGTGAGTTTGAAGATGATTTAGAAACGGTACTTGTGGTAACCTGTGGCGGGAATCTGATTGGTGTAATAAGAATGCAGAGTGCCTTGTGTTTGTCTCGAATAGCTTTGTAGATGGTTTTAAGAGTAATAATATTGGGGCCAGGAATATGTCTTCACGGGTAGGTATGCATGCTTCACACGGAAGCCTAGATTTGATTCCCACTGCTGCATGTTCCCTTGAGCACTGCGGAGAGTGATGACCCTTGAGCAGCGGCCAGGAGTGCCCAAAGAATCTTCCTCGTGACAGTAATGATCCTCATCCTTGGAGAATTTCTCTGTTGTGGGGGCGAGGTCCTAGGAATTTTAAAGTCTTGATTTTTCTGGGTGTTGTTAGTAGATTACTAATTACAGCAACAACCGTGCCCCTCTTTTGTTGAGCCCTCGCTTCATCGGGCACGCACTCATTCTTCAGTAAATGTTATGTAACTGGCAAGGCTTGGTGAGGTCTGGAAGGTGCATTAGATTGGGGTGAGAGATGCAAATGGCCTGCTGCACTTTGAACAAATGTGAATAATCCAAATAGATGAGGGTGAGATTAAATTTCCTCTTTAGTTACTCTTTAGAAATTAATAAGCATGTGTGCAATTCACAGCAGGTGTTTTTGTTGTTTTTTTAACTCAACAATGCTAGAAATGGTTGAAGGGTTCACATACGTGAAAGTGAAATAGTTAATTTTCTTCTGATTCAAAGCAAAGAGAACCTCTTGCATTTTAACTAGACAGCATCAGAATATGTCATTTTGAATATTCATATTATTGGTTTATCTTAGAAGTTGTGGATTATATGCCTTAAAATTGCAGTAAACTAAGTTTGAATTTTAGGATCTTGAGCAGCATGAGTTTGGATTTTAGGATCTTGAGCAGGGCAATATCTGACTTCTTTTTTGTGGGGAGGGTTTAGTAACCTTTAAACACAGATTACCAGATTTCTCTCATTTGAATCTATTTTTTATGTCTAGAATTCATCTTATGTTTTAGTTCAGCCAAGCCCAATTAGCCGTGTTTGTGATCTGGGACTGTAGAAGCTAGAAAACATTGGGGGGTAAAATGAACATATGACCTCATCTCTCCCTTTGCACTAGACTATTATAAGTTGGATTCAGAAAGACAGTAAAAAGGAAAAAGAGGGAAAAAAACATTTCCCATTAAGCTGTAAGAAATGTGTTTAGTGTGGTTTTGCTATTAATAATCGCTTTTAGCCAGTAGAATGGAAGATTTTGTTTGCAGTATTAGAAAAAAAACGCTGCCAGGATAAAATTTTATTTCAGATATAGAGTAGATAGCAGCTCATAGCCTTTGTTAATTCTTGCTGCTTGTTTAACTGGGGAGGGAATAGAGGAGTATACTTCCACTGAAGAAAATCTGTGGCCATTTCCTCTTCCCTTCCTGCTTTCAAATACGTTTCCTAGGTTGTTTATCTTATTAAAATATACAGTAACACAGACGGGAGAATACAACTGCTGTGCCTTTAACATCAGAACTATGCACGTTACAATAGGTGTCACTGTTTTGCTTGGTCCAATCATGATTGGTGACTTCAGCTATTGGCTCCAAGCACTGGCTGTCTGACTCCATCTGCAGGGCTGTAATACCTACTCTCCCCGATCCATTCACCACACAACTTCAGCGGCTGAACAGACTCGCGCCCTTCCTGCACGTCTTGCTAACCTAATTCAGAAAACAAGCGCTACAGCTCTCTGCCTGTCATCCTCGCTCAGTGTAGCCTTTTCAGGTGATCTAGGACACTGGGTTATTTTTATGAGCAAATAAGAGAAACAGGAATCATGATGGGGCTGTATTTAACAGATCCAGTACTGGATAAAACTTAAAAGCCAGTTTCTGTTCAACGTAGTGAAAAGGTCACCTTGCTTGGCTGAAAAAAAAGAAGCAAAATATCAGCTTACTAGTTTTTGTTACCATCTTAGTTCATGCTAGCATTTTTTCCTTTCTGTTCCTTCCAATTTGGGACATCCGACTCTAAAGAGAAATACTGTACTCATGGTAGATGACAAGGAAAAGAACATGAAATGTCTCACCTTCTTCTTGATGCTTCCAGAGACGGTAAAGAACAGGTCTAAGAAAAGCTCTAAGAAAACAACTACCAGCAGTGGCAGCAACAGCAGCAGCAACAGCAAGTTACCCCCGTTTGTTATGAAATAATTACCTTAAAGACTAAAAAGAAGAAGAAGATGGCTGCTGATATATTCCCCGGAAAAAGCCAGCCACCTCCAGCAACACCACTGTCCAGCAGTACCACCAGCAAAATCTCAGTAATAACAACCTTATTCCTGCTCCGAATTGGCAAGGACTTTATCCTACCATTAGAGAAAGGTAAGTGCCGGCACAGCATATTTACTTGGAAAGTTTTCCTGTGCTCAAGTATCTGCATTTGTACAATCTGTGATGTATTTTAACATAAATCTGTGTTTCCTCCTTTCCCAGAAGCTTTATTGGTAATGGAAAACTGCCTTGTATCTTTTCCAAAATAGGACAGCTGTTTTCCTCTTAGATTAATTTTTTTTTTTTGCAAGCTGTAACATTTAAGTGACAGGGTTGTATCTTGTACCATCACAGCTAGAAACCTTTTGTTTGTCTTTAGCCTAAGGAAAAGTTTGCATAACTTTTTTTTTAACTTTAGTTACTTCCCATCTGTTTGCAATGATCACAAACACAGTTGTTTAGTTGGAACCTTTAGTTGTAGTTTATCCTGAAGTTATTAAACTGTTGCTTAGCTTGCAAATCGTTTGTGGATTTTATATGTTGGGAGGGTGGTATTAAAAATGTTGGATGCTGTGGATTAATGAATTGCCTCTGTTTATAGAAACGCGGTGATGTTCAATAATGATTTGATGGCAGATGTACATTTTGTGGTTGGGCCACCAGGTGGGACTCAGCGGTTGCCAGGACACAAAGTAAGCAACAGCTGCATTACCGATTTAGTACTGAGGTTTACGAAGAGGGACCCTCTCAGGCAGCCTGCATTTGGGGCGGGCAGCGTGTCCATGGTAGCAGTGCATGTTTCAGCGCAGAGAGCCTCTCCAAAGGGCCTTGGCAGTGCTTGTTTTTCTTTGTTTCCCTCTACCCTACTTTATACCTCACATAAAAATATGCCCTTTTATCTCCCCAGTTATGGGAAGTTGTGACGGGTTAGGAAAGTCATGGGTTATTTCCCTCCTCTTGGAAATCAGTTAGATAAGCTTTTCATTTTATTTATTTTGAAAGCACTAATCTGTTAAAGCTTTGAGATAATTAGCAGAGATTGGTTTCAGGGAACATCTGTCTTAGGCTTTCGTGGCAAGATAGGCTGTACCTTTTTTAAAAGAATAGGTTTTGGTACCCATGTCCAATAAACCTGATTGCTGTGAGTTGTTTTTCTGAGTTGATTTGCTGAAAATACTTTCAGTTCAGTGTGTGAAATAAGATTTTCTTTTCTCCACAGTATGTTTTAGCTGTTGGGAGCTCTGTGTTCCATGCAATGTTTTACGGAGAACTTGCTGAGGACAAAGATGAGATTCGTATACCAGATGTTGAACCTGCTGCTTTTCTCGCTATGCTGAAGTAAGCATCACTCATATATGGGGAGTCTTTGGCTCTGCTGTATTTATACTCTGCAAGTTTCATGGTCGTAAATATAACTTTGGGATAACAGAAGAGGGAGCCTCTGAAGAAAGAGGGTGCTGCTTACTTTGTCAATGTTGCGGAGGGAGACTGCTCCATTTCTTTCCTTAGAAAACATGTGGAATTGATGCAGGCATCTATAATCATGCCTTAGCATTAGATTAGGGGCTAGAGACCAAGCATAGTGATTTGCTCTTTAAGTTACAATTAGAGGAAAAACTTTCTGGGTTAGACATTATCTAATAAAGTATGTTCTCTCTGAAGGCATTTTGAATATGTCTTTAAAACAAAATTTTGTTTGTTTTGGGGGCTTTTTGGACAAAAAATCATGCCTGCTTCTGAGTAGTTAATTATGTTTTCTATGGGTTATCTGTTAATTAGCAAATGTAAAAGTTGTTGCTTGAAATCATCTGATCTTTGTGCATATATATACTCTTAAGTAAAATCATCAAATACATTTTTATTAAGCATTTGATGGTAAAAATATTGAACGACACCAGTTTCTGTAATTTTATGGATGTAGAGAGTTGGTAATAGAAAAGTGTAAAATTGTGAGACATGCATTGGTTCTTGAAAATGATTTTATATATTTTGGGAGTCTTTTTCTGAATCCAGTTCATGTTAACCAGAAAGTCTGCTCTGCTTTGTTGCAGTGTTCTACCATATAATTAAAATCTTGTGGCAGTTATAATAAGTAATTAAATTATTTTTGTTAATCCTTATCCTCAACACACCCAAACCCTATCATCAGACAGGTTTCTCAGCTGCTGAATGGATTTCTGTTCACTGGAATACATACAATATTTGTTGAGGGGGATCTGTAGTTCAAATATTCATTTCAACAAGTTGGACAGTAATCCCATAAATGATTAAAATGTCGATGGGCATTATCTCATTATCTGCTGCCTACTGAGCAAATATGTACAGTAGTTAGTTTGGAAATGTAAATATTTAATAATTTGTATTATAGTTTTGAAATCTAATTGCTACTGACTGTGGCTTTCACAGTGGGAGATACGTGAGGCTAAAGGCAAGCGGTCACATGAAGTACCAGATTTAAACTAATCTGCCACTTTCCAACACCCGCCACTTTGTGACCTGGACAGTTTCAGAGATGGATGTATAGAGATTGATTTTACCTGGAAGGACTTTTGTTTTTCCAGTAAGGTCAGCTTTGCATATGTGACACTGTTACTTGCTGCAGAAGAAAATACTAACACTGGCTTAGCATTTCGGTCACACTGCAGTCAAGGTTGTGTCGTGCTCATTACATATGCGTAATTAGGAAACATGCGTCAGAGCTATGTTCCACCTAATACCCAAGTCATTTGACCCATCATTTGACAGGCACCTTTTCTCACAAATATTTTGCCTGACATAGAGTTTGATAAAGCTTTTTCAAATAGACTCACAGTCCACATAAAGTAGTAAGAATCCAAAATGCAGCAAGGGGCCATTTGCAGTTGTGCTAGAGTCGGTCAGTATCACATTATCACTCGGGAGCGTTGAGGCCAGGCATTCCTTACTCCTGCCCTGTGGGTGCGCAGCCAACGTTCCTAGAAAGGGGGTTGTCAAGAAAAAAGGAAGCCCGTTTCCTGGACAGTTTGGGTTAGAATTACAAAGTGCTGACCATGCTCCAGAATTCTCCAGGGTCCTGGTTCTTTGGTCAGAGCATGACTCAGCTGCAGGTACTTTGTCAAGCGGTCTTGCCAGTGGTTGTTGGCTTATAGCCTATCAGAGAAAGGAAAGGAGTTCAGGAAAGCAAAACGCAGGTTCCATTTCTACTGGGGGACAGTTTTGTACTTTCTCTTGAAAGACATTGCTAATTTCTGCTTATGTGACTTGCATAGAAAAACTTAACAGCAAGTAGGTAATCACCTTGGTTCCAAAAAAACCAGTTTTTTCAGCACACTTTTTGTTGTTGTTTTAACCTATTTGTAGTTCTTAGTATCTTAGTTCTTAGCATCTCAGCTATAGCAACCTAAAAAGAAGCAGGTGATTTCCGTCTTGGATATTTTTGGATATTGCCATCATCCTCCACAAATATCAGGTAGTATTTTATCTCCTGCAACAGGGACATCTCACGGAAGCACACACATAATGCCTAGTTAGGTATTCTTACTTTGTCTTCCATTAGATATGTCAAGAAATAATATTTTTAAGTCTGAAGGTGGAAGAAATGTGTGCGGTTAAGAATTTAGAGTTCCTAGGTTTGTGTTTTTTCTTTTTCAAAACCTTTGTCAGATTTAGTGTACGTCATCATCTGTGTTTGAAATTCTCATAAACTTGACTTAGTTGAAAATAGGTAAAGTAACGTAAAATTTTATTTTGTATTTAGGAAAGCTCAAGCTATACTTTGTTAAAAGCTTCAATCTACGCTATTGTTGACACTCTAGTATTAAAAGTCATGTGTTTCTAACTATTGGTGTTAGAATACAAAACTAGTTCTCAAATAATGGAGGAGTAGGAAGGGAAGAAGAACAGATTAGAGGTGATACAGTGACTGGTGAGAATGGCTTTGCCCTGGTACCTGCATGGCAGAGCCTGGCAAGCTACCCGTGTTGTATTTGATATATATGCCAAATACCAGTAACAATTATAGACCTCATTCCGGAATGGATTGAGGCTCTTTATGTTCCTGGAGCAATCAGATGCCTTGGGCTCTACTAGCATGAGACAGGACATATGGAGATGTTACTGGGGCCCGCTCGAGCAAATCGATGATGAACGGGAAGACAGTGATACAGTGATACAGTGACTGGTGAAGGGTTTGGGTTCTTCAGTCGTGGTGGAATGTAATCATTTTGTACACTGAGTACATTTGTATATTGAGTATGATTTTGAAACTACCTAAACTATAATGCTTTTTTAAAAAATGGCATTTGTTTCTTTCTGTGTGTACATAAAACTTTGAAGTGAAACTATGTGTCTTCTCACATAGGGAGGATGCAGTTCTTTTTTCAAACTGAGCACCTGGGGCCAGAGTGATAGTTCAGTGGGTTGGGAGTTTGTTTCGTTGGTCGTGGCTGACCTGGCGCTACACTTCAGTGTCACTCCTGGCAGTGTTTGGTGACCTTATAGAATGCTGGTGAGCCAGGAGTAACCCATGGACATCTGGTGTGAACCAGAAACCTTAAATAAAAAAGTATTTCATGGGTTTTTTTTTTTTCTGAGAAGACACTGAGTGTAACAAAGCAGAGGTCGAATGGTAGGACAGTTAATGTTTTAATTGGGCGTACTGAGTACTGAGTTGGAATATTAATGTTTTATGAATATATTTTGTATGTTTCTCTGGTCCCTGATGATTTCTATAATAACTCATGCGAGATGATTTTTTTGTGACTATCTTGAAAGTAGCTGCATTTCCCCATTCGGTATGCTGAATTCCGTGTAGATTCTGTTTACATGCGTGTGCTTTCTTTCAGATATATCTATTGTGATGAAATTGACTTGGCTGCTGACACGGTGCTGGCCACGCTTTATGCTGCCAAAAAGTACATTGTCCCTCACCTTGCCAGAGCCTGTGTTAATTTCCTGGAGACCAGTCTGAGCGCCAAGAACGCCTGTGTGCTGCTCTCCCAGAGCTGCCTCTTTGAGGAGCCCGACCTGACCCAGCGCTGCTGGGAGGTGATCGACGCCCAGGCCGAAGTTAGCTCTCAAGTCTGAGGGGTTCTGCGATATCGACTTCCAAACACTAGAAAGTATTCTCCGCAGGGAAACACTGAATGCCAAAGAAATTGTAGTTTTTGAGGCAGCTCTGAACTGGGCTGAGGTAGAATGCCAGCGACAAGACCTAGCGTCGAGCATTGAAAATAAACGCAAGGTCCTTGGAAAGGCACTTTACTTGATCCGAATACCTACCATGGCCCTGGATGACTTTGCAAATGGTGCTGCGCAGTCCGGAGTTTTAACTCTCAATGAGACCAACGACATTTTTCTCTGGTATACGGCAGCCAAAAAGCCCGAGTTGCAGTTTGTCAGTAAAGCCCGCAAGGGCCTTGTCCCCCCAGCGCTGTCACCGGTTCCAGTCCTGTGCCTATCGGAGCAATCAGTGGCGCTATCGGGGCCGCTGTGACAGCATCCAGTTTGCAGTTGATAAAAGGGTGTTCATCGCAGGCTTCGGGCTCTACGGCTCCAGCTGTGGCTCTGCTGAGTACAGCGCCAAGATTGAACTCAAGCGGCAGGGCGTTGTCCTGGGGCAGAACTTAAGCAAGTACTTCTCAGATGGCTCCAGCAATACCTTCCCCGTCTGGTTTGAATACCCAGTACAGATAGAACCAGACACCTTCTACACCGCCAGCGTGATCCTGGACGGCAACGAACTCAGCTACTTTGGACAGGAAGGCATGACGGAAGTTCAGTGCGGCAAAGTGACCGTCCAGTTCCAGTGCTCTTCGGATAGCACCAATGGCACTGGGGTGCAGGGAGGGCAGATTCCTGAACTCATATTCTATGCTTGAAAAACTGAGCTTTCAAGAGCACATCTGGTTCCTACTTGCTTGATGCTTAGCTCATCTGCAAATATGTGATCAGCGCCAGGTAATTTGTAACGAATGAAGCTGTAGGCAGTTTCTAATTTCCTTCAACCTTTTAATTATGTACAGGCAGAAATGCAGCATTCAGCTTTTAACTCTATGCTTAAAAGAGCCAACTCCTTATTACGGCTTTGTGGTTTTTAGAGTTGCGTCTATACACCTGGGGAGAGTTTGTGCTCTTTGCCCACTACCCAACAGAGTCCCTAGTTTTATCCTTTTAGAGAATATTTTGAATCCCTTTGAAGTTTCTTTAGGGCTTTATTTTGACAAATTGCCTAAAATATCGATGACAAGAATTATTTTTAAAAAACCTTCCCCACCAAAAAAATAAAACAGGATGAACCTCAGTGTCCAATTTTGAAAAAAGTTTCACTTCACTGTAAGTGTAATTTTAGAGAGTAGACCATAATCATGCTTAGCTCCAATTTCCTTTAAACTACTTTAATTCTGGGCATTGTTTTGTTCTTAAATCCCAAGTTCATAAGATTTTCATAAATTAAGTCTGGCAAAGTATCTGATTTTGTCTTCTACAAGATTTATAAACTTTGGCTCTAGAAGATAAAGGACTGCTTTACAGGCATCTGTTTTAGAAGTAACTAAATTTTAAAAAGTTGCTGCAATAGAAAAAGTTTGTGCCCATTCATTTAAAATAATTTAAAAATGAAGCTCGAAAAAATATCCCATGCTATAGTTTGATTGATGTAATATTAGAATATATAGTTTGAAAAGGCAAAGGGTTCTCCCGACTTAGCTCCGATTCCCCACTTGCTTGTTTCCATAAGTCGTAATGTATAGAACTCATACTCCTTCGTTCCCAGTAAAAGGACCAAATGATTTTTAGAATAATGGAGTGACTATTAGTTTTGTAGCACTTGATGTTAATGTAATGAGAGTTTTATTTGTTGATTTAAAAAAAAATCTAAACTATTCCTCATCTACTTTGACCACATTCTATCTTCTCAATTAATTATAATTCTGTCTTGTTCCTGGACTGCTAGAGTTTGGCCACTGGCCATCTCAAAGTGCCAATAAATGCCTACAGGGTTTAAAAAAATGGTCTGGAGCAGTACACTTGGTCATCATAATATTTCTGCATCAGCATCACATCCGGCTCTCTTAATTTGCTCATGGATAACGCAAACAAAGGAGGGAAAAGCTCTTCCAAAAAATTCTCCTTCGTTGATGGCTTGTGGCAAATTAGTGCCCATTATTCTGGTAGTGTCCTGTATGTTCACTTCCAGTTGAAATATCCATGTGTTTCTGGGCAGCATTCTGCTCAGTGTGATCCCGAGATGGCTGCCACCCAGAGTGTGGTCTCTGGCCACCTCCTTCTCCTGCTCTACAAGCCCAGAGCTGGCTTGCCTGGAGCCAGGGGTTAGTCTTAGGGTGGGTGTGTGTGCGTGCACTCATGCACACGCAAGTGTTTGCCTACTCGGGAATTGTCTCCTCCCTGCCTGGCTAGTGAGAGGTGGGACAAGAGGTGTTCCCCTGCCGGCCCCAGCAAGGCCCCCGTGAGTGACACAGCGGCCCATGTTTCTGGGCCGCTGCTTCCCTGAAGACATAGGCTTCTTGTCTCTGGCCAGCTTCCCTGATGGAGGAGAACACTGGATTATGGGAAGTGTTTTAATTTCCCATAACTTGCCATTACTTATGTCTGATAATGTTAATGATAAAAAGCTGTCATTGGGGATTGTAGGTGAGTACTCCCAGGACATTTCAGTACTTATAATTTTAATATTTTACTATTAGGGAGAAGACAGACAGTAGTTTTGGCAAAGCATCCATGAAATAGATGTACATTTTCCATTGGGAAAATATATGTATACAAAGGACTTTGTTTTTAAATGATGGTTAAAGATTTCGGTAACTCACCGCTATCATGCAAATTGGTAGACAATATACGTGTTCTGAAGGCACTCATTTTCAAGCCAGAGGAGGAGAAATTTTATTGAACACTAATTTAATTGGATCGTGTTGTCGTGGGTGGGTGTGACAGCTTCAGGTGAATATTGTTCATTCAGTAAGAGACACTAGCTGTCAGCTGCACCTGTCAGCAGACTCCCCTCCGTGTCACTACAGGAACAGGTGAGAACTGCCTGGAGAGCTGTACACTGGGTGTGGAAGAACTTAATTTTATCGTAGTTACTGTCTCTTTTTTTTTTTAAGAAAGACATCCACCATCTAATTGGCTGCTACTAAGAAATATGAGTTCAATTTGAAAATTGCATTTAAAACAAATATCTTAAAATCTGAACCTATCTCCCCTTTGCATCTCCAACAATATGGAGATGCTTATAATGTGCTTTGCTTTGTTTTCCTTGGTAACTTTAGACTTTGTAGCTTTGAAAACTAGAAACCATTGCTCTGACAAACAGGCAACTCCAGTGTATAAACACAACTTTAATAACAAAATACTCTGTAGATGCTTTTCCCGATATATCTGGCAGTTTGTTGTTCATGCCTGGGAAAGGGGGACTAGGCTAGCAGTTCTAATGTGACATTCTTTAAGCATACCTTAATATAGTATTTAAATAAATGGTCTAATTTCTACATAATTATTGCACTGAACTGTCTTTTTTTAAAGATGTTTAAATAAGCTCAACTAATTCAAGACACTAGCCACTTGTGCATTGGAGTGCTTGAATTTAGTGGCTTACAGCATTATTTATGAAGGAAAATATATAAATATGAAGTACCTCATGTTGAATGTTATTGTACTGTATTTTTAATGTAACAGTGCAGATCTTGTTAGACACATGAATGTGTATAATCCTGTTAAATGCAAATAAAATAAAACTGGTTCATAATTTGTTTTCCGTAGTATTTTTCTAGATCCCTTGAAGAGCAGTAAAAACTTCCTTCTGGCACTTTTGGTGCCACAGCATTTACAGAGATGGTTTCATTGAAGCGTTTGTTTTATTTCTAAAAAGGTCAAAATTTGAGGGCCAGAGCGATAGAACAGCAGGTGGGACATTTACCTCGCCCACAGCCGACCTGAGTTTGATCTTTGGCACCCACGTGTGGTCCTTGGACATCAGGAGAGATCTATGAACACAGAGCCAGGAATGAGCCCTGAGCACCACTAGGGTGTGCCCCCCCCCCCACATTTCCCAAAAGGTGAAACTTTGAGACAAAAGACCCTCATGGATCTTAACACACATACTAATTAATTGTTATGTTCAAAGCCTGGCTGTTTAATTAGTGAGGAGTAATGGATACACTTACAGTCCCTTTATGGAGTTCTGGTTGGCTTGCATTCTGGTCCTGTGGTTGTTTGAATGTTTGTGGGTCTTGCTGTACAAAGCGAGAGTTGATGCTGAATCCCTTCTAGCTGTGATGTGATCAGAACTGCTCTTCTGCTTTGCTATAACAGCTTAATATGGGGGAGAAAACATGCCATATGAGAATTTTTATATAATTTATTTAGTGTGCTTAACTAGTTCTCCATTATATTTCCTGTTTCAAATACATATATACACACATCTATGTATATATGTTTATACACACGTGCACAATCATGCATAATTATATACACATCTTTTTTTTTTTCCTTTGTAGTTCTGTTGCTTCATACTAGAGTTTATTGTGAAATCCGGTTTATTTGCTTAACTACTTCAAGTGCTCAGGGTTCACTTTCTGCAGCAGCATATATACATAAAGGACTTTGGAATTCTTCCAAACAGTAAGACAACTGGAAATACTATTCTCATCAGCTTAATTACAGATACAACCTGAACTGCAAAGATCTTTAAGCCAGGAAAGTCTTAGCCATTATCTCTTCTCTGTTGCTATTTAAGCTTAATCCCCATATGTTTGTTTTCAATATCCCAAGACAATTAGAAATGATCCTCTTCCTTTGTTGGGACTCTGGATCAACATGTCACTGAAATTACACTTTCTTCCCAGTTAACAAAACTGCTTACCAAAGCCATGGACAAAACCTTGGGAAGGAGCAAAGCATTCCTAAGGAACTAAGTGGTATAAAGATTAGAAACAGCAGCAAGCAAGGACCCTGAAACCATGTAGTTACATGTTCTTTGGACTACGGTAGGGCATAGTGAGCCTTTGAGATTGTTTGTAGGTGAGTATACTTTTGATTTCTAGTAACTGCATTTTAACTTTTTTTTTTAAGTTATGTACCTTTATTGACACTTACTCTTCACTCAGCACTGTATATTATTCTCCACCAGTTAGACTATATTTTTAATAAAACTAAAGCTGAATATTTTCAAAAACAGATTTTCTTAATACATTTCTCTAACCAGCAAAGCATTGGTGAAGTTGCTCAGCCAGAAGTGGAGAATAAGACATTTTAGAGGAAGACATTTTAGATAATCACCGTCCCAAGCAGTGTCAGACACTATGAAGCATGGATCCGTTGTGAAGGATATTTGGAATATATGTTGGTGACCTTTCCTCAGTTGTCTCTCTGGAAGGGGATTGGGTACAGAGGGGAAGTTGTACTTTGGTTTACAAAATCCTAACTATTATAACCAGTTGTTTTGTTTTGTGTGTTTTTGTATTTGGTGCCACCCGGCAGTGTTCAGACCTAACTCCTACCTCCGAACTCAGGGATCATGCCTGGTGTTTTCTGGGGATCATAGACAGTGCTGGGCATTGAACCAGGGTCTGCTGCATGCAAGGCAAGTGCCTTACCTGCTATACTCTTGCTCTGGCCAATCATTTTTATTCGCCATTGGGCAGCAAATTTACTAGCAGATATTATTTGATATTCTGTCATCTAAAAAGCCCTTCATCTCAAAATGTTAACAAAACACCCTCTGTCAAGTCTTACCTTTGAATCTACATATAGACAAAAACTAAAGATTAGTTGAACTGTTCACTCATTTCTTTCAGATGTACTTGGTGAGTAGGAAAGCAGAGCTGTGTGCCAGATTCAAGTGTTACATTTTTCAGTCTATATAACTAGTAAAGTATAATTTTTATTTTTATAAATTTAGTTAAGAGTAGTTTGAACACTATCTCTTTGACATCATTTGACTTGAGGAATGAAATTATATCACTGTATCACTGTCTTCCCGTTCATCATCGATTTGCTCGAGCAGGCACCAGTAACATCTCCATATGACCTGTCTCATGCAAGCAAGGACACCTGCTTGCTCCAGGAACATAAAGAGCCTCAAACCATTCCATTAGGTCATGGGAATGAGGTCTATAATTGTTACTGGTATCTGGCATATCAAATACAACACGGGTAGCTTGCCAGGCTCTGCCGTGTGGGTAGCATACTCTTGAAGTCATCTCAAAGTCCAGCATTTATTGATGAACCATGCGGCCACAAGTGGCCTCGCGAGCCGGGCTGTGATAGGCTGGTCTGCTGGGTGGAGTTCTAAACAACTATCTAATAAAGTACTAATCTAATAAAGCACTATTATAGATTTATGCGATCTCCATATAAGTTCCCACTGTGGATATAAAATATAATTTGTATGGAGCCAGAAAATCTCACTACCTAAAGTCAATGCAATTCTGAGAAAAAAAAAGGAGGCAGTGTATGCCTTATAAACTATATTATAAAACTACAGTCATCAAAACTGTATGGTACTGGATGGAAGAAAGGGACACACTCAGACAAATGGATCAGAATTGAGAGCCCAGAAATAAATCCTCATATACATAAATTGCTCATTACAAAGAGCTAGGTGTAGTAGTACAGTCTCTTTGACAAATGGTATTGAAAAAACATGTTAGTCAAATGTCATAAATGAAAAGGACCCCTACCATACACCATACACAATTCAAGACTGATCACTGTCTCACTGTATCACTGTCTTCCCGTTCATCGATTTGCTCGAGTGGGCACCAGTAACATCTCCATATGTCCTGTCTCATGCTAGTGTAGCCCAAGGGCATCTGCTTGCTCCAGGAACATAAAGAGCATCAAACAATTCCAATGAAATTACATTTTTAAATAATTTTGAATTAGTTATGTTAGTGGCATTGTAATTTTTTTTTTTTATTTTTGGGGTCACACCTGGCGATGCTCAGGGGCAATTCTTGGCTATGCCCTCAGGAACTATTTCTGGTACTTCTTGGGGGCACCATATCAGATGTTGGGGATCAAATCCAGGTTGGCAGTATGCAAGGCAAATGCCCTCCCTGCTGGACTATGCTCTGGCCCCGGCCTTGATAATTTTTACATGAAATACTATGGTAATTTTTTTGAGTAGCATGTAGTATAGAGACTTTTGTAAGAAACAAGAAATGTTTGTTAGATAATATTTTGATTTACTTTAGCCATACAATTTGGATTTTCCTTAAACTATTCAAAAATAGTAAAAAAAAAGATAATGACTATTTAAGGAATTGTGGATAGTCTTTCAAAGCTTGAAGCAGAGGGTTACACTTTGTACTATATAATAAAATGATATAAAAGGTACTTTAGAGACACATCTGTGCATCTTAGGAAATTTTTATATTTTGTGTGTCTTAGCCAGCTGTAAATTGCATTATTTTAGAACTTTAAGTAGTGCTGAAGCAAGCGTGTAGAGCCTTAATCAAATGAAAATTAAAGAAAAAAATTTAATTCTTAGACTATTGTAGGTCTTAATGGGCTAAAGAACTTGTTTTCTGATTAGGTTTCGAGAAAGCACATAGGGTCTTAGGAATTCATTCAAAGGATCTACTAAAGATGGATTTCATATACTGTCTTCACTTCATCCCAGGCACTGAGAGAGGTTGAGGGCATCAGACCAATAACAGACTTGGGATGTGGTCTCAAAGGTGCATGGTACGAATCCAGCACTATTCAACACACTGAAGTTGTATAGATTACCAATATCAGTAGAGGAAACTTTCACATTTAGATAATCATTTTAAAAACAAAGTGTTTTGGTGGAACTATGATAATCTCTGAAAATTTAGTGGACCAGGAAATGCACATCTGGAACTTAGAAAATAGTCTTTGAGGCAGAGGTCACAATTTTAGATGTTAGAAAGTGCAAATCAAGAGCATATGATGTTGGATGGATGTTTGGCCTCATCTTTTTTATAGCTGCTGTGGCCAGGAGGTTGGAATGTGGGTGGCCACAGGCTGTAGGACTCTTTTACAGCCAAAGGAATCCCCCAGACCCTCATTTTCCCATGACCTAAAAAAATCCCTGCAAATCTTTCACTGTCCAGTATTTCAAACTTCAGTCCAAGACTGAAGTTTGGAAGAAGCAGAACAGGGCTAACAATGATATAAATGAAGACCAAGGGGAATCCGGGAATGGAGAGAGCTAGGAAGGGTCTTGAAGCAATAGGGGAATTCCCAAGGTGCAGTACTCTAAAACCAGTTAAAAGACTTGTTGAAATTGGATGAAATCTCGGCTTTTCTTTTTTTTTAATCCTAAGGAAAGAAATTACTGTTTTTTGTTTGGGGGCTTTGGGGCTATATCTCACTGTGCTCAAGGTATACTCCTGGCTCTGTGCTCCAGAATCACGCCTGGCAGTGCTCTGAGCACCACGTGTGGTGCTGGGGATGGAACCCGGCACAACCACGTGCAAGACAATCACCCTGCCCCACTGTCCTATTGCTCTGGGCCCAAGAGGTCTGTTTTTTTAACTACCATCCTCTGTAGGTTGTTGGTTTACAAATACTCACCCTAGATTTTTGAGATTCTTGCCAAAGGCAACCAAGGGTTTGGACACTGTAGTTGTGACTAACTCTGGAACAGGACTGCCTGGTTTTGAAGCTCAGCTCAAACATGTGACTTGTGGCAGGTTACTTCTTGGAGGCTCACTCGTTTCCTTCAAAAAATGATGCCACTAATAATAGTGCCTTCCTAGCAGTGTAGTTCCAAAGATTAAGTACATTTCCAAAACACAAAATAAAATGGTGTCTGGTTAACAGGAAGTGTCGCATATGTGTTGAATCAGTGGGACAAAATCTTAAAGGTCACACAAAATTAAAGCTATGCACTTTTCTCAGCTACTCGTCTGTGAGAGTCAGTTTACTGTTAGGTCCTTTTTACCATGAGATGCCAACCCCTGCGTGTAGGTCCTAGAGTTCTGCATGTACCATTGGCACACAAACCTCCCCATGATGCTTATAGTGTTCTCAAGTCTAGATCCAGGCACTCCCGACATCCATTCCTAGCTTTCTCTTTTGCTTCCTGTGTATAACATCACTTGGTTTCTCTTCCAGTGGATAATGTCATCTCTCTATGTCCCACGCTCTGAGATGACCTATGGCCTTCACTGTCCTAGTCTGAGGTCTGCAGTTCTGTACTGTGTCATTGGGGCTCCCTGTCTTCCCTCAAGGCCTGTAATCATGGAGCTCTTTGTCCTTTTTGTTTTTCCTTTGTTCACAGGCCACATGGCTGAGAATTGCTGCTTTCAGCCCAGGCACAGGGGGGGGTCACATGAAGTTCCTTCTCCTGCACCCTGTTATGTTTTCTCTCCACCTTTTAACCATATTCATTATCTGTCTGACCTGCTTTCCCTCATATTGTCAAGATTTAAAATGACCAATTGTCTCATTAGATTACCTGACAACCCCCTCTGCAGCTTCCTCCGCCCCTAACTGCAACACTTCCATACACTTCTAACAAGTTGTCTGTGTAGATAATTAAGAAGAAGAATTTTGTTGATGTGCCTTTTAAGTCACTATGGTGAATTGCTAGGGAAGCTATAAAGCTATAAAGAGCTGTATTGTTAAGGAATTCTTGTATTTTAACTGAATCTCTAATAAGTATTTCAATTTTGTCATGCTAATGAGAGACAGTTTATTCTTCTGTAGATAATTTCTAGCCCATCAGATGCCTTCTGTGCTAGAGAATTGTCTCATATCATAACCATGAGGGTCTGGTTCCATTGCCATGCCCAGGCTGATCAATTAGAAGCACAGTGACAGACTGAGGGACGGGCTTGAGAAAGGCAAGTCAGAAGCTGTTGGACTCATGTCCTCAAAGTAGCCATCTTGCCTATATGGTCAGAGGGAGCAGATTTTATAAGTAAAAGAGAATGAGCACAATTATAAGTTTGGTTGGTGTCAGGGTGAGTGGGTGCCAGAATGCTGAATAAATGCCTAGTGGACTGGACCCCAAAGATACACCTAAATAAATAAAGGGTTATGAATTAGGGGGAGGATGAACCAAGGCTTATCATTGGGCATTGGGGGAAGGGTAAGTCAAGGGCAGTTGTTCTTGTCCCTCCCTAGAAGAGCTTGGTGCTGGGGCCGGAGGAGATAGCACAGCGTTTGCCTTGCACACGGTCGGGTAGGCCATTTACTTTGCATGCACTTGGGTAGGGCGTTTGCTTTTTGCACACAGTCGACCTGGGTTTGATCTTAAAAAAAAAAAAAAAAAAAAAGAGCTTGCTGCTTCTAATTTCTTTGGGCAGGTAACATTAAAGCATAGCAAATTGTTCTGTTTAAAGGAAACTGATGGTGAGCGTATGTAAGGAGTTTCTGAGAAACTCTTTGAAGTTTTTTCTGAGTGTTGATTTTGTTGGTAAAAGAAGATCAGTTTTACTAGTTATTTCTAGAGTCAAAATCAGCTCCTTTAGTCAGCTAACTATCTCAGACAGTTTGGTAGACAGCACTTTTTCCAGATATTTTTTGTATTAATACCCACTTTAGCATTGAAATTATTTGTTGTTTGTGAAAAGCAGGTTTGACCTTTATTATGAGTGATGTGATGGTTACAGGAAATACTTGAGTGACTAATTGATTCAAGTAAATACTGTTATGCCTAAAGAGCAGCAAAATCTGATCTTTTTCTTTTTGTTTTGTTTTTGGGTCACACCAGTGATGCTCAGGGGTTGCTTCTGGCTCTGCACTCAGGAATTACTCTTAGAGGTGCTGGGGAATGTATGGGATGCTGGGGGATCAAACCTGAGTTGGCTGCTTTCAAGGCAAACACCTTACCCACTGTACTATCACTCTGGCCCCAAGAGCACAGCTAAATCTGAACTTGGATGCCCATACCGTTGGCACAGCACCTTCCTTCTGCTGTGATGCCCCAGAATGCGTTTCCCACCCCCTCCCACTTCCACCCTTCTCAAACAGCCTTTCTGGTACTGAACCAAGCTGTAGCCTCATTTTAACTGATAACCGAGAAGTTAATTTTTTGATCCTTCAGACTCAATTCTCTGGGTTGCGAGATAAGCTTCACCCCTTGTGTTTCCCCCAGTCCTTTCCCTGAGATTCTCCTTTAGGTAGGATCAGGAGCATGAGTCCAGTTACATTTATATGGAGCTCGGGGGCGGGTGATAGTCCAGTGGGTAGGGCGTTTGCCTTGCATGCACCCGGCCCGTGCTGGCTTAGGTTCGATCCCTGGCATCCCTTATGGTCCCCCAAGCACCGCCAGGAGTAATTCCAGAGTGCATAGTGAGGGAGAAACCCATGAGCATTGCCAGGTGTGACCCAAAAAAGCAAAAAAAAAAAAAACCATTTATATGGAGCTCAATGGGTCAATGAGGATTCTTAAATTATTCTCATAATTTAAGAACCGCAGGGGTTCAGAGACCTGGAAACTTCCACAAAACTACATGGGCAGCTAACTTCATCATCCAGTTTTCTGCTGGGCACTCTGTCATGTCACACCCTCAGGAATCAGTCTAGTACTTAAGCTCTGATCCAGTGAACCCTGCCTAGAGCTGGCTCCATACAAACCCCCGATCTGGGTTGGTAGAAGAATAAACCAGGAGGACCAAGGTGCCCCAAGCGCAGCTTCTCTCCTCCCTTGAGCTCACTCCTCCCAGCATTCCTGCCCCCTTACTCTCTCTAACCACTAAGGCCCATATAACCAGTTGCTTCATCAGCGACCTAAGCCGCCTGCTCAGTGCTCAGTTGCATTAGCTGATCTTAGTGTCTCCCTGTGTTTGGAACCCAAGTTCTGAGGCCTGCTTATACCCATTTTCTTCTTACAGATGGGTGCTGCCCTTGTGTACTTGCCTACAGGATCCTATCTCCCAATTTCTAGTCTTAGGCTTCTGCCCACTGCTCCTTTTTTTTTTTTTTTTTGCTTTTTTGGTCACACCCAGCAGTGCTCAGGGGTTTCTCCTGGCTCTGCACTCAGGAATTATTCCTGGCGGTGCTCAGGGGACTATATGGGATGCCGGAGATCAAACCCGGGCCAGCATGGGCCTGCCTCATGCAAAGCAAACGCCCTATCCGCTGGGCTATCTGCCCACTGCTCTTGATAGAGGCCCCTACCCAGCCTGTTGTGTTTGCTCTTATTCCTTATTCTGTTTTTAACCTCTGACCTAGCCCCTAGAATGCTTTGCTTAAAATATATTTTTTCCCCAAACAGTGCCTAACACACAGAAAAAGAAAAAAAAAAACCCATTAACCCTTAGAGTATGGGTATGCTTATATGTCCAGGAACATCTTATCAGTCTGTAGATTCCTTTCGACTTTAATTCATCTCATCCCCTGGCAGGTTAACCTGGGCATATGATGATGAAGGGCCAGTCCCATGAAAGTTGCTTGCAAGGGAAGAAACAAGACCTCTTGAGGCTTGGGCTCAGGACTTGTAAATGTCGTTCATGCTATATTGGAGCGCAAATATTCGGCAGGGTCACCTGAGTGCAAAGCCTAAGGACTTAAACTCTGGGGCCCAAGAGTCAGTAGTGAGCAGAAGCTCATGAGCAGCGCCAGGAGTGGTTCCTGAGCACGGATCCGTGATACATGCAGATGCTGTGCTGCTTCTACGTCCGCACTCCACATTCCACACCACCTGAGTCGAGCACAGGGAATATATTTGTCCCCAAGGTGCTAATAACATGACATTTGTGTTGGGGGAGAGGAGGAGAATTTTTTTCATTAGAATACAAATATTTGCGGCATAAAGTGCCCAAATAGCCATTTAGTGGTGTCCTTCATGCATAACCAGCTGGTTCTTTCAAGAGTAATTTCTCAGCACAATTTTCCAAACATAGTTTTATGTCCTTACCAGTTCACATCTTTTTATCTTTGCCAGCGTCTTAGACCACGCTCTTCCTTTGGATTTAGTAAACAGCTTGTTTTATAGAATGTCTCATTCCTTAGGACATCACTTCTACCCCCAAAGAGTAGTTCACATTGCTGGACTACTGGTAAAGCAGGAAAGGTGTCCTCTGACTTGCTTCAGCGTCTTAAACAGCGACGCCTCTGGGAAATTTAAATGGTCTGAGAGTTTCTTCTAGTTACTGGGAGAAGGGAAGAGAATGCTGTCCACAGTGGGAAAAAAGAGTTGTTCTTTACTCTTAACAGTGCAGCCAACTCTGGGGAAGTTGATGGATGGGGGTTGAAGAAAAGGGGGAAGGAGCGAAAGGGAAGGATGGATCTCAGGTAAGCAATAAATCTCACACTGCTTCTACCTGGACTTTCTTGTCAATTCTTTATCACTGACCTGAAATTAAGCCACAGTGGTGGACATATGGGAAAAGCTGAAGGGAAGTCTACCTTTTGGTAGTCTGGGAACCCTACCTATGTTCTTACCCTTTGTTTGGGCCACACTCGGCAATGCTCCAGGGTTACTCCTGGCTTTCCACTCAGGAATTACTCTTGGTAATGCTCAGGGGCCCATATGGGATTGCCAGGACCAAACCTTTGTTGGCTGCTTGCAAGGCAACCACCTTGCCACCCCTGTACCATCACTCCTGCCCTGTATTCTTACTCATAAGGCTATTTTATAAGGGTTTGCTTTATTCTGTTGTGTATTGTTGGGGCCTGAACTCCAAGGCATCATACGCCAGAAAACATCTTTTGCATTTAGACCACAACTGGTGAGGATCAGAGCTGAGTCCTGTGTGGTGCTCCGAAGAGACAGTGCTCTGGGGGCTGTGTGGTTCTAGGAATTGATTCCTGGGTTTTGGCATGCAAAGCAAGTGCTTGAATCTTTTGAGCTCCATCTCCAGTCCCAGGAAAAGTTTCCTTTTTGTGACCTTTTCAACGTGGCTTGGTCAGCTCATCTGTGCATTTGTAAGTTAGCTCTTTATTCGCTAGTCTGTGGGGAACTACTGACAGTTTAAGCCTGGGGGAGCCTTGGCTGCTTTCTCAGTTCCTCCCACACAAAATGGAGAATTTGTACTGCAGGAGGGTCCCAGATCCTCTATTTCGTACTGAGGAATTGTTCTTGGTAACCATTAGTAACCAGTCACAAACTCAATTTCTGCAAAAGTGTTTAAATCAATCTACATCTTCCCCCAGTTTCAGATTTACCACAGGGGGTTATCAGAAATCTAGAGAGAAACACCTCATGCCATTCATTTGTTAAAGCATTCAACATTCATTTCCTATTAATAAAGGAATGCCCAAGTAGAACAATTGTGATAATGCTGTAAGTAGTTTAATGTTAAGCTAGGTAGTGATGTTGCCTCTTATAAAAATTCCACAACTGCAGCCAGAAAGATAGCTCGGTGGACTGGAGAATATGTTTGCATGCAGGAGGCCAGGGTGTGATCCCTGACACAGTGTTTGAACTCCAGGTACCAGCAGGTGTGACCTAGCACTGATAAAGTTAGGAGTAGCTTGTAAGCTTTGCTGGGTGTGGCTACAAAATAAAACAAAAAGAGAAGTCATGACTCTAAGTAAACTATGTATTTGTTGCCACATTCTTGTTCCTGGGAATCACGTGTTGGCTTCCCAAAGACTGTCTGCTATCCAGCTCCTCATAAAACTATTTGAATTTGAGCACTGCTTACACCCAACTTTTTACCAGCTGTGAATGTTAAAACGTCATCCCTTTACTCCCTCCTACACTCAGGTGGAACCTCCCCAATAAACACAACACCCCAAGGAAGCACAGTCACCAGAGGGATTGCATCCATCACTAATAAATATCAGAGTACAAGGTGACAATATGTACAATGAAACTCTAGTTTTAAACCACACCTACAGTCCACTTGATTGGCAAGACTTGAGAACTGGACCTTAACACTTCAGTTCTTGCATGGATTTACTTTGTTTTGTCTATTTAAGACACAACAGCATCACTTTCTTTAGGAATCATCAACTGTTGGAGGACAGGTTTAGCTATTCTGGGAGTTTTGTTGTTTTGCCCACTCCCAGCTTAATCTACTTAAGTCAAGTTCATTCTAATGAGACTTCTCTTCTATGTAAACACTGCTAGAGGGTGTGGCACTTACAGAAGTCACCTTGATTGAATAACTTCTAACTTATACATCTACTAAGACTTCTATGTTTTCTAAATTGGGCGCTGCTCCTCTTTATACCCACTGCCCAGCGTGGGACAGTTAGAATTTACCAGGAGACTACCACCCTGGCTACGCTGAGACTATAGGAAGGATCATACTAGTTTTTCTCTAAGCAGGCGAGTGACCCTTTCAGTACACGAGAACAAGATACTCAGAATCACCCTGGTGCAGATAATAATAAGAAGGACCTTGTGGGTACCATCTAGATTACATGAAGCTCATGAAGTTAAGATGTATAACTTTATATCAGCCCTCTCTCTCTCCAGTGTTTTACATAAGAGATAATCTCCTTAGTCCTTGGCATAACCTTTGTTTATACCTGCAATAAGGTGTGGCACTACACTCTGTTTAGAGTTCTTTGTTGACATACCCCTCCCGGTTGGATTACTTTGGTGTATATAAGGGGACTGACTTGAGGCCCCTTCACCTTTTGCCTTTTGGTTCCTCAGCCTTCAGCTTTTGGTTCCTGCGGCTTTTGACTTTTTGGCTTTTGGCTTTTGGCCTTTGGCTCTTTGGCCTTTTAGGTAGGACTCAGCTCGGGTGAGACTCTCTCTCTCTTTGGTGGGAGACTTAGGCTCTTTTGTATGGTCTAAGTTCGGACCAGAGCTAGAGTTTGTTCATTATATTGGAGTGCTGTGGAAGAGCTTTTGTACTATTAAAAGCCTTTTTGAAACTGCACTGGACTCGTGAGTTTTCATCTGTTCTCCGGCGTCCTCGGTGGTAGAAGAGAACCTCTGTCCTGACACTGTCGGGGACCCGGCGGCATTCCCGACAGTCAACTATAGTAGGAACCGACACCTGCAGCTTGCAATATCTAAAACTACATCATCTGACTCCTTTCCAGATTGCTGTCACTATAAAAACTGAAGAAAAAATCCAAGAAGGTGCCTATGTAACTTCAGTGTCTCAAACAAGTCATCTTACCATTTCCTTCAGTAAAGGTGGTTCCATTATCAGGAAGAGAAGGGGGCAGCAACAATGAAGAATAGTCGGCTCCACCAGTGCTCAGTGGTTGGCTTTGTGTTGGAGTTTCCTGAGGATCCAGTGCTTATTCTCAGTCATCTTCTTGGGTTTCTTGTCCTCTTTGTTAAAACAAGCCTATCAAACTCCTTTCTAAAGATCTCACAGGTGTTCAGCACCTGCCGGGATTTCCCTCTTCTGCTTGTGGAGGTGAAAGGCCTCCTACAAATAGTCCCTCCTGAGACTATGCACTTTCCCCTTTTTAGCAGTGTGTGAGACAAAATCTTTAGCTTCTCCATTCTCCGGCTAAGAATCATGTCACTGCTCTTGATCTGTAGGTACTGGGAATTAAAGCATCTGAATGCTCCTGAAGAGCATCTGCAGAGAAACACCTGGGAGTAGGTGGCACTCTTCTCCTAGCACCATCTGCTACTTCTGCTGACTCTCAGCATCCTCAGCTTTGTGTCTCACCTAGCAGGACCTCTTCTAATTTCCACATCTTGGCGGTCTTCAGGATTTCACTGTCTAAATATGAACTGGGGTTATGATAGCGGAGAAGAGTGAAGCATTTCTTCTTGAGCTGTCTCTACTTTTTAGCAGGGAACTGAGCTCTCACCCATGCAAAATACTGAGTGGCATGAATTCCAAAAGGCCCACTTTATCCAGTCTGAGCAGGGGAGACCTCTCCTTTCAAGCAGCAACAAGGAGTTTCTCTTTCTAGGAAAAGGAAAGTCAGTCCTAACCTCTGCCCAAGTTTCCCAGGAACATCTCCTTCCTTTGGGGAAAAGAAGTTCAGGAAAAGATGGATAGTGAAGTGAAATGGGTTTGAGTTAGAAAAATTTACTCAAGATATAGAGAGGGGAGCCTGGGTAGAATTTCAATTTCAAGAGAGGAAACATGACTTTCTCCAGAGGGGAATATGTTGTGTACACATCTCCAGTTGAGAGATGAGGAAGATTCGTCAGGGTGGGGAATGCGCGTTGCTCACCTTTACAAAGCTGTATTCATAATGGCTTGTTCTCAGACTATCACCATAGGGTAAGAGTCTGTTAAGGCTTTGTTGCAGAGAGAGGCCTTAAATTCTTGGTGATCTATTTTTCTTTTTTCTTGGTCTCAATATTTTTATCAGGACCTTTCAAATCTCTAGAAACTTCATTTCTGGAAGGGTGGAGAGGATCCGGCTTCATCTGGATGGTGCCTAATTTTTAGCATCTCCAGAGAGTTTTGTATTTGCTTCTCAAAGGAATGTGATCTTCACACTTTGGAATACTTCAGGGATAGAAGCTAGGCAGTTTCTTCTTTGTTTTATTATTTTTAGGACAGTTCATTACCAGGCTCCCCCTTGTCTGACTGCAACAGTTCCCGCACATGTAGATCAAGTAAATCTCAGGTGAGGCTTAACTGTCTTTGTGATGCTGGCCGGCCTTTTACTTGTGGAAGCCTTTACTGATTTCTACTCCTTTGTTTCTCGGGGCACCTTTCGGTGAGATTGAGGTGGGTCAGTACTCAAGAGGGGACACATAAGCATGATTAGTTAAGACTCTGCATGCTTCACACATTAATAGTACAGGGAAGCAATCAGAGTAGAGACAGACAGACACACAAAGGGAAACAAGACAGAGACATTCAGACAGAGAGAGTTGCTATTTTTTTTTAGATGAAGTCTTGGGGATGCCCAGAGAGATATTACAATGGGCAAGGTGTTTGCTTTCCGTGCAGCCAACCTCTATGCCACATATGGTCCCCGAAAGCAGTACAAGGCGTAACCTCTGATCTGAGAACAGAGTCAGGAGTAAGCCCTAAGCTCCCTACCCCAAATAAAACTGTCTTAGAAGAAAAATGAAGGAAAGATGTTGGTTTCTTTTGGGTGGAGAGACATTCCAATAGTGCTCAGGCACTGTCTGCCATTGACACTCTAAGAGAGATGACACAGGTATACCAAGCCATTGGCTACCATACCCTGAAAGGCCTTCTCAGGTTTATCTGAGGGCATCTCAGCTTTGCTGTTTGCATATAGGACCTAGAATGAAGACCAGACCCAACAGTCACTTCTAGTTAAGGAGGTGAGGTAGAAACCAGTTCTACCACAACTCCTTACATAGCATTCTCTGTATGTTACTACATCCTAAGCTGTTTAGCAACTCTAAAGATAGATATTCATCTTTCATCAGAAAGAACGAATGGTCTTTCTCATGTTTGTCCCAGACAGACCTGGAGTTATCTCACTGTTACCACTGACCTCCAGCTATAACCCCTGAACTTGGGCACATTTTCCATTTCCTGTCCATCCCAGTTGTCCACCCCCCACATTTATCATTCAAATATGAGGAGCTTGTGTCTTATGCATCAACACTCACCTTTCATAGTGAAACAACATTTTACAACAGACAAGGGAAATAGGCAAGGATAGATGGCCAGAAGAGCCCTCAGGTACCATATCATCACCATGGTAATAATGACCAAGAAATAGAGACAGGGTGAATGTTACCAGATTCCTGATCCCCAACCCAGGACAAGAAAAGACAAGTGGATTATCATAGCCTAAATAAGTTTTTAATGTTTTATTTGAGGGTGGGGGTAAGGGCACCCTTGATTGTACTCCTGACTTGTTTACTCCTGGCTCTGAGCTCAGGGATCACTCTTGGCAGGGCTTGAAGGACCATATGGAATGCTGAAGATTGAATCTGGGACAGCAGTGTACAAAGCATGTCCTACCTGCTATACTATTCCTCTGGGTTGCATACTGTCTTCTCAAACTCCCACTAAGGTGGCCTGGGTAGAACAATAAATTACCATGTGTGGTCAGAATACAATCTTTCATAGGTCATTATTTGAACAGATCTCTTGTCAATATAATGCCTGATTGGGGCAGGTCTCAGAATCATTAAGTTTCTCTTGTCAAGGGAAGCTTTTTTAACTGCTTCCTGCTGTCCTGTCATTTTGTACTAATCCCAAAAGGCAGTGTTCAATTGATGTCATCTTTCCAATTTCTTCCCAGAAGCATTTTCTTTCCTGGTTAACAATGGAAACAAGTGTACAGTAATGGGGGAGTGGGGAGAAGAGTGGTAAAAAGCTTGCTGTTTTATCTGGAATAAAAGCACTTATGTACCTGCAGGTCCCGCTCCTTAAGGGATAACACAAAGAAAAAGAATGAATCTCATTTAGGTAGCAAAATAAGTAAATAAAAATAGAAATGAAATAAAAGCAAGCCCGAACCAAGAAGAAACCCATTGCCTTCAGCTAAGAGCGAGTTTGATTTGAGACCCTTAGAGAATGACTGCCAAACACAAATCAGAAGAGAATATTGAGCATTTTTTAGTGGATGTGGCTTTGATTGCGCAAGAATCTGTTCACATATGCTTGAAAATTAATAATCACACCAAAATGATGATTAAATCATGAACACAAAAATTATACTGATGTCATTGAATTATTATTAAAATGATAAAACTGTTTTATATTATGGTAGGAATACATCAAAGAGCTCACACATGGCTTGTTGTCCCTACACAGAAACCCCCGCCCCTGAACTTTAACTTACAAAGCTCACAGGGCATATTCATATAACTTATAATTAACAGCAGAGTTTGGAAATAAACCAGGCATGTTCTAAGCATACATACGGACAAAAAGAGTTCTCTATCACCCGTCCACCTCTGGTATAATATAAAAAATTGGCTCAGTTTTTTTTACAAATGCTAGATTTATGAGTTCTAAGGCTTAAATTATGCATCTTCCCCCAAAGCAGGGATTGACATTTATATTTAGCAGCTTAAATGAAGACTCCTACTTCATAAAATCCCTAATTAAATGGGAAGGCATTCTAAATTCTTGATCTTTGTTAATCATATCTGGGAGAAGCTTGGATGGAAGTTTACATCATGATTTCATTAGGGCATTCATACAGTTCCCCTGATAGCAACATAATCTAATTTTAGAAAATTTTAATTACAAGTACAGGGAGGGCTTATGTAGATTGGACTTGAGTCTTAGCTTTTCTTGCTGCTCCTGGAAGGAGCATCACCAGCCCCTCCTCTTCAGACCTTCCATCTAGCTCTACACAACTCTACCAGTTCCAAGGCCAAGGGCAGCTGTACAAATGACTACCTATGTGGTATATGTCTGAATAGTAAAAGCCATAAGTCAGCAACAAACTACTAAATAAAACATGTTCTGATATTCTACTAACACATATAATTTTCTAGCAACCTTCAGGCCAGGTTCATATTTCAAATCCATGACTCC
>JAJIBD010024124.1:0-51642 GCA_021461705.1 Cryptotis parvus
GTTCCATTTCTGTCTTACCTAGTCTCTGAATCCCACACGTTTGTGATAATTTCCACCTTTGACAGGACCTCCTGATATATGTTTCACTTGATCTTGGATATTGGTATCATAATATGTTCCTATATATTTATGTTATGCAGATAAATGCAGTCATTCTGTATCTGTCTCTCTCCTTCTGGCTAATTTCACTCAACATAATCTTCTCCATGTCCATCCATTTGTAGGCAAATTTTATAACTTCATTTTTCCTAACAGCTGCATAGTATTCCATTCTGTAGATGTACCAAAGCTTTTTATCCAGTCATCGATTTTCGGGCACTCTGGTTGCTTCCAGATTCTGGCTATTGTGAATAATGCTGCTATGAACATAAAAGTAGGAATGGTGTTTCCGCTGCGTATTTTTGGCTTCCCAGAGTAGATTCCCAGGAGTGGTATGGCTGGGTCAAATGGGAGTTCAATTTCTAGTCTTTGGAGGAAAGTCCATATTGTTTTCCAGAAGGGCTGTACCAGCCGGCATTCCCACCAACAATGGATGAGTGTCCCCTTTTCCCCACACCCACGCCAGCACTTGTTGTTCTTGTTCTTTTGAATATGTGCCAGTCTCTGTGGTGTAAAGTGGTATCTCATTGTTGTTTTGATTTGCATCTCTCTGATGATTAGTGATGATGAGCATTTTTTCATATGTTTTTTTGCCATTCGAATTTCTTCCTTGCTGAAGTTTCTGTTCATTTCTTGTCCCCATTTTTTTGATGGGGTTGTTTGTTTTCTTTCTTGTAAAGTTCTACCAGTGCCTGATATATCCTGGATATTAACCCTTATCAGATGGGTATTGGGTGAATATTCTTTTCCCATTCTGTGGACTGCTTTTGTATCTTAGTCACTGTTTCTTTTGAGGTGCAGAAGCTTTTAGTTTCATGTAGTCCCATATGTTTATCTTTTCTTCTAGTTGCTTTGTTAGTGATGTTTCACCTTTGAAGATGCCTTTAGCTTCAATGTCATGGAGGGTTTTTCCTATATTTTCTTCAATGTACTTTTATGGATTCAAGTCTGATATTGAGATCTTTAATCCACTTTGATCTGATTTTTTGTGCATGGTGTTAGACACAGGTCCAAATTCATTTTTTTACATGTCGCTTCCCAGTTTTCCCAATACCACTTATTGAAGAGGCTTTCCTTACTCCATTTTAGACTCGTTGCACCTTTATCAAAGATTAAATGATCATGTGTTTGAGGTTGGGTGTCAGGATACTCAATTCTATTCCATAGGTCCACGGGTCTGTTTTTATTCCAATACCATGCTGTTTTAATTACTACTGCCTTGTAGTACAGTTTGAAGTTGGGTAAGGTGATGCCTCCCATCTTCTTTTTCCCGAGGATTGCTTTAGCTATCCTTGGGGGTTTATCGTTCCATACAAATTTCAGGATTGTTTGGTCAATTTCTTTGAAGAATTTCATGGGTATCCTTATAGGGATTGCATTGAATCTGTACAGAGCTCTAGGGAGTATTACCATTTTGAAAATGTTGATTCCTCCCCATCCATGAGCAGGGAATATGTTTCCATTTCCTTGTGTCCTCTTTTATCTCTTGGAGCAGTGTCTTGTAGTTTTCTTTATACAGGTCCTTTACACACTTGGGTAAGTTGATTCCTAGGTATTTGATTTTCTGTGGCACAATTGTGAATGGAATTGTTTCCTTAATATCCCTTTCTTCTCTTTCGTTATTTGTATATAGGAAAGCCACCGACTTTTGGCGTGTTGATTTTGTATCCTGCCACTCTACTATATGTGTTTATTGTTTCTAGGAGTTTTTTTGGAGAGTTTAGGGTTCTCTTGGTATAATATCATATCATCTGCAAATAATGATAGCTTGACTTCTTCCTTGCCTATCTGGATGCCCTTAATGTCCTTTTCTTTCTCTGATTGCTATGGCTAGTACTTCCAGTACTATATTGAATAAAAGAGGTGAGAGTGGGCAACCTTGACTTGTCCCTGATCTCAGGGGGAAGGCTTTCAACTTTTCCCCATTGAGAATGATGCTCCCTGTGGGCTTTTGGTAGATGGCTGTAACTATCTTGAGGGAAAGTCCCTTCAATTCCCATATTCTGGAGGGTTTTAATCATGAACGGGTGCTGGATATTGTCAAATGCTTTCTCTGCGTCTATTGATAGGATCATATGGTTTTTATTTTTTCTCTTATTGATATGATGTATTATGTTGATTGACTTGCAAATGTTGAACCATCCTTGCATACCCGGGATGAATCCTACTTGGTCATGCTGTATAATCTTCTTGATGAGTCTTTGGATTCTGTTGGCTAGTATTTTGTTGAAGATATTAGCATCCGTGTTCATCAGGGATATTGGTCTGTAGTTTTCTTTCTTTGTGTTGTCTCTCCCTGTTTTGGGTATCAGGGTGATATGTGCCTCGTAAAATCTGTTTGGGAGTGTTTCTGATTCTTCTATTTCCTGGAAGAGCTTGAACATGACAGGCAGTATGTCCCTCCTTAAAGGTTTGGTAGAATTCACTAGTGAATTCGTCTGGACCTTGGCTTTTGTGTTTGGGAAGACTTTTAATTACTGTTTCTATTTCCTCAATGGTGATAGGCTTATTCAGGTATTGGAGGTCTTCTTGTTTCAGCCGTGGGAGGTTATAGGACTTCAGGAATTGATCCATTTCTTCTAGATTCTCATGTTTCAAGGCATACAGGCTCTCAAAGTAATCTCTGATGTTCTTTTGGATTTCTGTGGTTTCTGTTGTGATGTCACCCTTTTTATTTCTGATTCTGTTTATTTGGGTTCTCTCTTTCCCTCTCCTTACAAGTCTTGCCAATGGTTTGTCAATCTTGTTTATTTTTTCAAAAAACTAGCTCTTGGTTTCATTAATCTTTTGGATTGTTTTTTTTTGGTTTCCAACTCATTGATTTCCTCTCTAAGTTTTATTATTTCCTTTTTTCTGCCTGGGTTGGGCTCCTTTTGTTGGTCTTTCTCTAATGTCTTCAGCTGTGTAGTCAGGTTATTTATGTGGGCCCTTTCTTGTTTCCTGATAACATAGCTTGCAGAGCTATAAACTATAGCTTCTCCTCTTAACACGGCTTTTGCCGTGTCCCACAAGTTCTTATAGTTGGTGTCTTCATTTTCATTTGTTTCCAGAAATCTTTGGATTTCCTGTTTGATTTCTTCTATGACCCATTTGTTGTTCAGGAGTGAGCTGTTCAGTTTCCAGGTGTTTGGTTTGACTCCCTGTTTCTGTGTACGGTTAACTTCCATTTTCAGTGCATCATGGTCTGAAAAGATAGCTGACACAATTTCTATCTTTTTTATTTTATTGAGGTATGCTTTGTGGCTCAGCATGTGGTCTATCTTGGAGAATGTTCCATGTGCACTAGAGAAAAATGTGTATTCAGCTTTTTGGCATGAAAAGCCCTGTATATATCTACTAGCTCTCTTTCTTCCATTTCTTCCTTGAGGGCCAATATTTCCTTGGTGAGTTTCAGTCTTGTTGATCTATCCATCGTTGATAGAGCAGTGTTGAAGTCTCCAACTATTATTGTGCTACTGTCAGTGTCTTCTTTGAGGTCTCTTAGCAGTTGTTTTATGTATTTTGCTGGCCCCTCGTTAGGTGCATATATGTTTAGTAGTGTAATTTCTTCCTGGTGTACGTACCCCTTAATTAATAAGAAGTGGCCTTCGTTGTCCCTTCTAACCTTTTTCAGCCTGAAGTCTATATTATCTGGTACTAATATGGCCACACCAGCCTTTTTGGAGGAGTTGTTTGCATGGAGAATGGTCTTCCAACCTTTGACTTTGAGTCTGTGTTTGTTCTGATCATTCAGATGTGTTTCTTGTAGACAGCAGAATTTTGGGTTCAATTTTTTAATCCATTTTGTTACACTGTGTCTCTTAATTGGTGCATTTAGACCATTGGCATTGAGAGAGATTATTGTCATCGGATTTTGTGCCATCTTTCTGTTTGTGCTTGTTGTGCTTATGGGTTTGGTCGGATTACAGTAGACCCTTCAGTCCTTCTTTTAAAGTTGGCTTTGAGTCCATGAAGTTCCTGAGTTGTTGCTTATCCATGAAGTTATGTATCTTTCCTTCATATCTGAATGTGAGTCTGGCCGGGTAAAGAATTCTTGGTGAGGCCTGCAGTTCATTTATCCTTTTCACAATATCCCACCATTGTTTTCGGGCTCGGAGTGTTTCATCAGAGAAGTCTGCTGTAAATCTTAGAGATGTTTCTTTGTACGTGATTTCCTTCTTTGATCTTGCTGCTTTCAGTATTCTATCTCTATCTATAGTTTTTGTCATTTTAATTAAGATGTGTCTTGGAGTATTCTTGTTGGGGTTTCTTTTAGCAGGTATCCTATGGGCCTCCTGGATCTTGAGGCAAGTGTTTTTTATTTCCGGGAACTTCTCAGCAATGATGGCTTTGACAGTTTCTTCTTCATCAGGGTTTTCTTCTTGCCCCTCTGGGACCCCAATGATCCGTATGTTGTTTCTTCTGGCTTCATCCCGATTATCTCTTGTTGTCTGTTCGGTAATTGTGAGTCTTTTTTTCTATCTTCTGGTGTTGTGTAGAGAATCTTTGGAACGTGTCTTCGAGATCACTAATTCTTTCTTCAGTAGCTATTATTCTGCTATGATGGCTTTCCACTGTGTTTTTCATTTCATTTACCTCATTTTTTAAAATTTTTTTATTATACCACCTTGGAAACATACAATTACAAAGGTGTTCATAATTGGTTCTTGGTAATACAGTATTCCAGCACCCATCCCTCCACCAGTGCCCCATTTCCACCACCAATGTACCCCCCTCCCCTTCTGTCCCCCCCACCCGCCTTAATAGCAGGTACCCCAGTTTCCTCTCTTTCTCTCTCTATCTCTCTCTTGTCTCTGCATCTCTCTCCCTCTTATTTTACACATTATGGCTAGCCCTGCAGATATCTAGAGTTTATCACTTAAGTCTCTTTTGTGTATATTCAGTGGTGAGTTTTAATCTGCCATTACCATTTCCCA
The DNA here is from genome assembly GCA_021461705.1 of Cryptotis parvus. NCBI lineage: Eukaryota > Metazoa > Chordata > Mammalia > Eulipotyphla > Soricidae > Cryptotis > Cryptotis parvus. Next base: position 5,016 of record JAJIBD010024124.1, read on the forward strand.
TATTTATTAAAACACTGGTATCTATATCCTATTAATGAATGCAGTCATTCTATATCTGTCCTTTTCCTTCTGACTAATTTCACTCAGCATGATAGACTCCATGTCCATCCATTTGCAGGTAAATTTCATAATTTCATCCTTTCTGACAGCCGCATAGTATTCCATAGTGTAGAAGAACCACAGTTTCTTTTAGCCAGTCCCTCTGTTCTCGGGCATTTAGGTTGTTTCCATATTCTAGCTATAGTGAATAGCGCAGAGATGAATAAAGAAGTACAGATATTGTTTCTGCTATGTGTTTTTCGGTCTCTAGGGTATATTCCCAGGAGTGCTATTGCTGGATCAAATGGGAGCTCAATATCTAGCTTTTGGAGGAATGCCCATATTGTTTTCCAAAAGGGCTGGACTATTTACCTCATTTTTTAATATATGACATTTCCATTTGCATTTTCCTCACTTCTTCTAACATGTCCTCTTGTATTTTATTGAGTTTGCATTCCATTGCTTCTTTGAATTCCTTATGACTCCTTAACATTTCTTTCCGAAATTCCTTATCAGAGAGGTTATACAACTCATTGGTATTGCTTGGCTCATCTGGACTAGTGACTTCACTCACATTGCTGGATGGAACTTTGCGTTGCCTTACCATTATGACTATTGTAGGTTGCAAATGTGGGTTCTTGGATGACAAGATAGTACAGTTAGTAGGTGTCTGGTCTGTTTGCGGGGTTTGGGTGGGTAGCAAGGATGTAGGAAACCAAGTTTCACTGGTACCTCATGCAAGATAGGTAGTAAGAGGGTCACGTGGACGTGCTTGCGTCTGCGCCGGTTTTGAGTTTTGGGATGATCCCGGAAGCGCAGCGCCCAAGGGGTCCGCGGTGAAACCAAGGCAGTTCACCTTGGTTCCCGTTGATGGAGTTTCCGCTCTTCTCTGGGGCAGTTTGGATCCGCTGGAGACGCAGGGGGACACGCACACACCTGGGGGGGGGGAGATTTTCAGCTGGTCCCGGGAGCGCAGCGCCCAAGGGTCCTCCGTGAAACCAAGGCAGTTCGCCTTTGGTTCCCGTTGATGGAGTTTCCGCTCTTTCCTGGGGCAGTTTGGGTCCACGGAGACGCAGGGGGACAACCGGAAATTCAATTCTTTATCCAACCATTTTAATACTTCTCCTTGATCTCCTGTTAAGGCCTAAGCAGTCATTTTTATTCCTTACACAAAAATTTTCATCACTAAACTTTCAACAATGAAAAATGAAAAACCTAAAATTAAAAAAAATAAAATATATCTTAAAAGTAATGTACACAGGTTTTAACTTCTTGTTTGGATAGCACCTACTGGTAATCCATAAAAAGAGAGTCTGCATTTCCTCAATACTTATTTATTGAAATAAATTTTGAAAGAAGGTAAAGAAAAATTAGTGAGGAGATCTAAAACAGTTATAAAAAGCTTATAAAATAGGTATTTCATATAGGAAGGTAGCTAGCAAAAGAAATAATAAATGTCTGCCAGCAAAAAAAGAGTTCTAATTTCACAATGTTCTGTGGTATGAAAAACATGTAAAATTACTTTTTATTATAGAGAGATAGATAGACCAATTCATCTTCAAAATATCTTTACCATAAATGCCCTTTGGTATATAACAAAATGCCCTCAATATCAGAAATGCCAACAAGGCTCCCAGATGCTGTATTTGTGAGGCATTGGCCTTTACCTTTACTTTTCCAGCAGTTTGTTTGTTAAATCATTTGGTATATTTAAAGAATATGAAAATAATCCATCTGACCACATAGTTTGTATTTATTTATTGTCAAAAATAATTTTCTATTCTATGCCTTCAATATTAGAATGAAAGTTCAAAAAAAAATCACCTGCTCAAGGAGATGGAGGCTTACAGAGGTAGTGCTCCTTCAAAAAATTACATCAGAGATAGGAACAGCACCACTTAGCCTGACCCCTAGGTCAGTGTTTCATAATGCACAGAACAATATACAGAACAGCCTGCTTTTGATTAAAGACAGAACTACACAAAGAGCTTGTTTACAAACCAATAAAGTATAACAAGTGAATACAATTATATGACTTCCCAGAAGACCTCAAATTACAACTCTTCCATAATGCATTCCTTGAAAGCTCTTGGCAAATTCAAATTCTTAAAACTTGTACTAAATTGCAATGGTATTTTCTTACTATTGCATGTGTCCCACTGTTCTGTGTGTAACTTAAAAAAAGCAGAAACACACTGGGACTGGAGAGTTACAACAGCAGGCAGGTTATTTGCCTTGGGTGTGACTGACTCAGGATTGAGCTAATGACCCCTAATCCTCCAGGAGTGATCCCTGAGCACCACCAGATGTGGACCAAAGCAAACAAACATACCTTATATATATCTATATGTGTATATATATATATATATATATACATATATATATATATATACATCTATTGTGGATATAGAACACAAGGCTTCAGGTGTGTGCATTACCTGTGCCAATGCTGGTTCAGTCATTTGCACCACGTGGTCCCCAGAGCATTGCCACTTCAGCCCTGAAGATCCTTGGCAACTGAAAGATGTGATTTTTGTGGCCTCTAATAACCATTGGCTTAGCCTGGGTAGTCCTGAGAAAACACAGGTATCACAAGGCCAGAGCAGCTCTGTCTCCTCAGGTTCTGGAACCAAAGCGTCACCCGGCAGGATGAGAATGGCCAGGAGGAATAGCTGGGCATCAGCGAAACTCATGGGAACTTCCCCTGAATTAAATTAAAATAAGAATAAAATAAATCTTCATAATTCCAAAGACTAACATTGTTGAATGAAATCAGAAGCGTATGAAAGTACAAATCAATAAATGCTGCAGTGAAGGGGAAAAGACATGCTTGAGGAACCAAGTGAGCCTCTGATCCAGGCAGCTTGACCACTTGGAAGGGAAGCACTTTAACCACTGTCCCAGTTCTCTGGACCCTGGAGCTTGTTTCTATTATTCTTTCTGATACATAAATGTTATAAGTATTTATTAATGAAAGGCAGAATTATCTTCTGAAGATCATAACCAGTGAACCAAATTTCAACCACAGGTCAGACTGCCTCAAATTTAAATATCCATTTCAAATAAAACATTTTGGGAAGTGGCGATCAATAATTATTCTCTCCACGCCACTGAAATAAATTATAAATAAAATGTGCCATTCTTCCTCTTGAAAATTTTGAAGAAGGAGGCTTAATGGGTAATACTATTTTATCAGATTTTGAAGCATTTAGAAAGATTAAGTAATTTGTATACATTAAATAGTTTGTAAATGCCAAATGAATTTAAATGGAAGACTGCATGACTTTCAAATAAATGTATAAATGCAAGGAATGTATAATTGCATGATTGTTGAAATAGTAATGAAGCAATGAAAAAAAAAGCAAATGTCTTATTTTTTTGAACAATGTATTGTTCTGAATCATGAGCTATAGTACCCACATTTTATGTACAAGGCAATTTCAGTGTCAAGAGTACATACTGTCTTTTTACCAGACACTGGAAAAAATCACTTTACAGGATAGATGTAAAATATTCAATACAATAAATTTAAATCCCTCAAGGACAAACCAAATCAACATGCCTCAGACATTTGAATTTGCAACTCTCGCCCTATAGTAGCTCAATGTGGGCTTTTATTCTTCCAAAAGAACTTCTTCTGCAGTTGAGTGCAGGTGCTCAGGGTAGCAAATAGTTAATTAATAAAACCTTGCTTAATTTTCTTCAGTTGCTTTTTTAATTCACCATTCTGTAGCATACTTTCTTGGTCACTTCCACAATATTTGCTCTAGTGGAGTACACATGATAGCAATGGATTTAATAGAAGAAAAATAGAAAATAATTCTGTATTTTAATTATAGTTTTAATTAACGTTTTCAAGAGTGTGGAAACATGGTAGGCAGTATCACTATCACTTTCACTGTCTTCCCACTGTTCATTGATTTGCTGGAGTGGGCAGCAGTAACGTCCCCATTCATTGGGAATGAGGCATATACACCACTAAAAATTAAATATTTATCTTTGCAGATATGTGTAGTTGTAAGTGATATGGATTTTATTCACTATGAAATCATGGTTTATCTAGTATCAAAGTATTTTGGTCAGAGTTGTGAATGAAACAGAAGTTCTTCCTTCCTTCCTTCCTTCCTTCCTTCCTTCCTTCCTTCCTTCCTTCCTTTCCTTCCTTCCTTCCTTCCTTCCTTCCTTCCTTCCTTCCTTTCCTTCCTTCCTTCCTTCCTTCCTTCCTTCCTTCCTTCCTTCCTTCCTTCCTTCCTTCCTTCCCTCCCTCCCTCCTCCCTCCCTCCCTCCCTCCCTCCCTCCCTCCCTCCCTCCCTCCCTCCCTCCTCTCTCCCCCCTTCCTGCTAGGACTCAGGGAACCATAAAACGTGCTGGGGATAAAATCGAACTCAGCTACTAGAAAGGCAAGCATCCTACCCATTGTAATATCTCCCCAGCCGCTTTGTGCATGTGTGTGTTTAACTAAAATAATACTAAGGGGATATTCTAAGGTATAGTGAATAAAGTTTAAATGTTTCTTTTTGTTTGGGGAATTCAAAATTTATACAAGTACATTCAGTTATATATGTGTTAAATTATAAGATGTACTAAACAATCACATACTCATAATTTAAAATATTTCTTATATATGTTAGATAACAATTTAAATGATTTTAGGAAGGTCATAATTTATATTATATGGAAGTTTATGTCTAATCCTGTAAGAATAAAGGGTAGTTTGGAAATATTTTTAATACTGAAATAAGGAAGAAAGAACAGAGAAAGAGTCCATTTTTGTTACCATTTGGTTTTCTTCACAGAAAAATTAAAAAAAAAATTTATCTGTGTGAGACCCTGAAATAAAATATTATCTATTCTGTATGGAAATATTAGGAGGCGTCTTCTGGAGCCCAAGAGTTTAAAATTATTTTTGTTTTTGGGAAACATCTAGTGGTGGTTAGGTCTTGCTCCTGGCTCTGTGCTCAGGTATCACTCTTGGCATGACTCAGAGAGCATATGTGGTGCATGCCATCCAACCCATGTTGGCTCTGTCGAAGGCCAGGTACCTACTTGGCTGTTTTTTTTTTTTTTGCTTTTTGGGTCACACCCAGCAATGGTCAGGGGTTATTCCTGGCTCTGCACTCAGAAATTACTCCTGGAGGTGCTTGAGGACTAATATGGGATGCTGGAGAATCGAACCCAGATTGGTCGTGTGCAAGGCAAATGCCCCACCCACTGATATCGCTCCAGCCACAAACTACTTGGTTATATTATCACACTGCCCCTCTCCCCTACATTTATTTACACATTACTTTATCATATTACTCTCTTTCTCTAAAATAAATACTTCCCATGATTAGAAACTCTTTATTCTCATGAGTTTCTGAGGTTATTTAGAAACGGATCAGTTTCAACATACATAAACGTTTCTTCCTTCAAATCATTAACCTGTGTACTTTTACTTCTGGTGTGTTCTCTGTCCTATGCAGAGGACGCTCTTATATTTCCTTCCTTGCTTTGATCAGATATTTGACATCACTGGTGTTTCGTCTTTTATTCCTACTTAGTAGTAACAGGAATATTCTTCATTACCCAAAACCATGGCGCTGTTGTAGATTAAATTTTACATGATATGAAACTTTATTTGTGACTATAACTGAGCTCAGGCAACTTGCTAAAACATAAAAATACCTTCAATTATGGCTTTCCACATATAACTAATACTCATTCCAAATGATGAATCTAAGTAAACATTTTTTAAATTAATTTACAAAAAACTGCTCCAATAGTGCAAATTACTTTTTCTCTGGCTAGCCATGACTGTCCAACAACTACCTAACTGGACAGTAAATTTAGATGATGAGGAGGGAGAGAAGATAGCCATGCTGAAAGTGGATAATTGGTTAGCAGAATAGTCTAGCTTGATTAAAAATGAACCCCAAAACATTGGAGCTAGACTCAAGAAAACTGAAATTGAACATGTTGAGTATCAAATAAGATTACTTATTTTAGAGCTTTTTTATATTTATCTTTATAGGTTTAATTTTAAATTAAATAAATAATAAAACATGTTTCAAACATTAAAATTTTAAAATTGGACCCTCATCATCACTAGAACCAAGGAGTAGTTATCTCTTGATTTGAAATTAACTTCCACCTGAGCAGTGTATAATTATTACTGGAACTTGAACTCCCTAAGCACTGCTTGAGAGACAACCCAAAATTTGTTTTATTTTGCTACCAACGCTCAGGGGTGGCTACTGGCTCTGCTGGTAGTACTGGGAGGGATCATATGAAATGCTGGGTATCAAATTAACTATGGTAATTATTTAATAAGTAAGTGAATCTTTTTATACTCTATATTATTTAGTATGAGTCATATAAGTAATATGTAAAATGTTCACGTAATGTTTTTATTTGTTGAAATTGTGAGCCTCACAACAAGCCAGATGACCCCCACTCCATGAGGGCCCCCATTTTTCAAATCTGGACTTCCCTCTCGTCAGAACTCCACCCAGCAGACCGGCCTATCACAGCACGGCTCGAGATCCACTCTGCAACAGTCTTTTTTAAATCCGGCCCAGGTATGCTGATCCAGAGACTCACAGACATGGGGCAGAGCAGCTACTGGCTCTCCCTGTGCCCAGCCGCTCACAAGGCACCCAGGAGGGATGGCAGGTACTAGCCCTGCTCGCCACCCCATTAGAGCCTCGCAACAAGCCAGATGACCCCCCCCACTCCATGATGGCCTCCATTTTCCACATCTGGACTTCCCTCTCATCAGAACTCCACCCAGCAGACCAGCCTATCACAGCCGGGCTCCTCAAGATCCACCCTGCAGCAGTCTTTTTTAAATGCGCCCAGGTATGCTGATCCAGAGACTCACAGACATGGCGCAGAGCAGATACTGGCTCTCCCTGTGCCCAGCCGCTCATGAGGCACCCAGGAGGGATGGCAGGTACTAGACCTGGCGAACAACCCCAGCAGAGCCTTGCAACAAGCCAGATGACTCCTCACTCCATGATGGTCTCCATTTTCCACATCTGGACTTCCATCTCATCAGAACTCCACTCAGCAGACCAGCCTATCACAGTCCGCTTGTGCAGCCACTCTGCGGCCACGCAGTTCATCAATAAATGCTGGATTTAGAGATGACTACAAGAGTGCCGCTACCCACACAGCAGAGCCTGGCAAGCTACCCATGCCGTATTTGATATGCCAAATACCAGTAACAATTATAGACCACATTCCCATGACCTGATGGAATGGTTTGTGGCTCTTTATGTTCCTGGAGCAAGCAGGTGTCTTGGGCTCTACTAGCATGAGAAGGACATATGGAGATGTTACTGGTGCCCACTCGAGCAAATCGATGATGAACGGGAAGACAGTGATAGTGACAGTGTTGAAATTATTTTCTTTTGTTTTTGCTTTCACCACACACCTGTGGTGTTTATGTTCCCAGGGACCATGCAGTCCCAGAGTAGGAAACTGAGTCTCCAACATTCATGCATATGCTCCACCCATTAAGGTATCTCTCCACACAAGGATATCAGTTTTTTTTGGCAGTGTTGGGGATTGAACCCATGACCTCACACAAGAAAAGTAAGTCCTTCTCTGAATACATATATTCCCTGTCCCCTTATTCAAATTATTTGCTATAGAAAGTTTCAATGAGTTTTCCTCTTAATTTGTTAAATAACATGCATGTATTCAGAACTCTGGAGCCTAGGTCTGTAGCAACTATTTTTACACTAGAGTTAGCTTATAACTTTGATACATATGTCCAGGCTGCCACTGGTATAGTCCATCATCTATGGCTTTATGATCAGCCTAGTGTTGCAATTGATCTATCAGTAGGACTTAGGAAGGTAAGCCTGGAGGCTGAGCCTCCAGAGGATGACCTGAGGCAAATTTATGTCAAGATTTTTCTTATATTTTTATATATTTTCATAGTAATTGCTATAAATAATAGGTACAATACACATCCTTTCCCAGTTGTTTTATATTCATATATATATATCAATAATTAAAAAATTAGATAAAGTTGCAATCTCTCTTTCATGGATATGAAGATTGAAACTCATAATTAAAGTGATTCCCTAGGCTTCAAATGACTAAATTCTAATCTTAATATATGAATATATTACTCCAAAGTTTCATAGACTCCACTTGAAAAATAAGAGATGAAAGTGGCTAGTTAACCAAATTTAGTAATTATGCAGTAATTTTAGATATTGTTCAAATTACCCAGTGGGCAATACTATGTGAGATTTACAAGAAATGCTATTTTTGTTTTGAATGATTCTTTGAGTAATGAATAGTCTCTGATGCTGCTTGCCAGAATTTCTGAATTATCTTAATATCTACTTGCTCTAAAATGTATTAGGCAGGAATATTACATCAATTTTAATTAGTCTTCAGGCATATAACTTGCTTAAAAAGTACAGAGAATGGTTATCTTTAAAATACCCTGGGCAGAAACCAAATCCTTTCAACTAGTGTAATCTATACTTCAACAGCTGGAGCATCATTGAAAAGAGCTTTAAATCAAGTGATCCTTGTCATGCATGCTGAAATTTTGGTCCCTAGCAGAACTGATTTCAAGTGACTAAGATAACACAGTAGTTGCAGTTTCTTCCAATAGGATTGGTTAACTGCACGCTTTCCAGGAGAGAGATATCAAGTATCCTTGCTTAGCAAGTATGATAGTGATTCTCAATACAATTTGAATCACATGTCTCATAAAAAATAAATGAATAAAAAATGAACAATGACATTAATATCATTAGAAACAATAAGATAAAGATTTTATGTGGTAAGCTTTGGTTTAGCAATACACTTACAATTTCATATAATAGAGCCCAAACAGATAGGGGTTAAGGTGCTTGCCTTTCACGCAGCTGACATATGCTTCAATCCTGGCACCACAAATGCCACCCCTCAGGATCACCAGGAGTGACCCCTAAGCAGAGAACCAGGTGGAAATCTGAGCACATTCAGGTGTGATCCAACATCTTTGCCCCTGCAAAAAATAATAAAGAAACAGTTCCACAGCCTAGATTCAATGTTAAATTAAATCATAAAGGTAATAGACTGAAAAGTAAATGAGTCTTTTCTTTCCAAATTCATTTTGAAGCTTTTAAATAGAAGAAATACAAAGGATATTTGCCCCCAAAAAAACTCAACATTTTTATTTCCTTGATCTATTTTGGTGGGTTTGTATTTTTTGGGTCACACCCCGCATTGCTCAGGGTTTAGTCCTGGCTCCACACTCAAGAATTACCTCTGATGGGGCCGGAATGATAGCACAGCGGGTAGGGCATTTGCCTTGTGCACGGCTGACTCGGGTTTGATCCTCGGCATCCCATATGGTCCCTGAGCACTGCCAGGAGTAATTCCTGAGCAAAGAGCCAGGAGTAAGCCCTGAGCATCACCAGGTGTGACCCAAAAAAAGAAAAAATAAGAATTACCTCTGATGAGGCTAAGAAGACCATGTGTGGTGATAGGGATACAACTTAAATTGGCTGTGTGCAAGACAAACGTTCTACCTGGTGTATTATTTTTACAACCCCTCCATTGCACACTTTTATGAAAAACAGTTAACTTTGTTTTATATTCTGGGGGTAATCTACAACATAATTATTATGTATATGGAGTGGTATTTATAATTTTTTTTAAAATTTGTGCGCATTAAAGCTCAGTAAAAAATTTGACCTTAATGTCACCAATATAATCCTACTAATTTCCATTAGTTATTATTCATATAAAACATTTGTATCAAAATCACTATTCTAGGCTTCCAGGAGCGTCTGCAATATCCCCACAGGTGTGTGTGTGATCCTTGCGTCTCCGGCCCCAAGCTGCCCCAGGGAAGAGCGGAAACTGCATCAACGGGAACCAAGGCAAACTGCCTTGGTTTCACCCCGACCCCTTGGGCCCTGCACTTCCGAAACGTCTGCAATCTCCCCACAGGTGTGTGTGATCTTTGAGTCTCTGTGGACCCAAGCTGCCCCAAGGAAGAGCGGAAACTCCATCAACCAACAGGAACCAAGGCAAACTACCTTGGTTTCACCCCGACCTCGTGGGCCCTGCACTTCCGGAAACGCCTGCAATCTCCCCACAGGTGTGTGTGATCTTTTGAGTCTCTGTGGACCCGGAGCTGCCCCAAGGAAGAGCGGAAACTCCATCAACCAACAGGAACCAAGGCAAACTACCTTGGTTTCACCCCGGACCTCTTGGGCCCTGCACTTCCGGAAACGTCTGCAATCTCCCCACAGGTGTGTGTGTGATCTTTGAGCGAAATTAGCCAGAAGGAGAGAGACAGATACAGAATGACTGCATTTATTTGCATAACATAAATATATATGTACATATTATGATACCAATATCCAAGGTCAAGTGAAACATATATCAGGAGGTCTTGTCAAAGGTGGAAATTATCACAAACGTGTGGGAGTCAGAGGCTAGGTAAGACAGAAAATGGAGCAGTGTGCTAACAATTGTCGAGGGTACTAATGCCAACCTAGAATTGAGCATTAAATAGAGGCAAAAGATACACATGACAACCCTTTAATGTATGTTCTGTAATCCATAGTCTGGAGGGGAAGGAAAAGAGAAAGAGAGAAAGGGAAAGAAATAAAGAACCTGCCATGGAGGAGGGCTGGGGGAGGGGGAACGGGGACGTGCTGGTGGTGCACTTGGAAGTGCACTATTGGTAATAAAGAAGTATACATAAAGAATACTTTGACACACTCTTAGATGCTTCATGTTCTATCTCTGTTAGATCTTAGCGAAGTACTTTTTTTTCAGCATAGTTTTTACCTTTGACTTAGAATATTTCCATGATTTGAAAATATTCTGCTCTTTCTGAAAACTCAATAGAAATTGAATGTTATTGAAACTGAAGAGCTATAGTAGACTGAATGTCTCTATCCCTTCACAATTCACATGCTGGAATCCTTACGCTCAAATTAATATTAGTGGATGAAGTGTTTTTGGGGGTGTTGGGGTATTAGTTTGTTAGAATGGAATCTTCACTAATGAGGTTAGTGCACTTATAAGAGAGCCTTACCTGGTCTCCCTGGAACTCTCAACCCTGTAGGAGGATCCAAGAAGCTATTAGTCTGTAACTTGGAAATGGGCCTTTTATAGAACAGATCACAAGAACACATTGTTGTAGGACTTCCGGACCCTATAACTATGAGAAATAGCTTTCTGCTGTTTATAAAACTTCCAGCCTATGACAATTTATTAACAATTTATACTGAATTAAGCAAGAATATCGATTCTTTATATTTAACAGGTGACTCCTTATTTCTCTTCTCCCACGCTTTATCATGGGCACCAAGCAGTATGCAGCAGATAATTGTGATAAATAGTATGGAAATTTTCTAATTAGCTGCACTTCTTACATTGTATATTATTATAGGTAAGATATCTGCCACTGTATAATAAGGAGTTTTTTTCTGGTTTTCAGTAATTCTTTTATTTTCTTTTAAACCTCAATGATAATTTCTCAGAATTTTTACCTTTATTAAAAGTCTGTACACATCCTTTCATCTATTTTTTTGTAATTTCCCTAAATGATTTCCAACATATATCAATCAGTTTCTGAATTAATTGACAATTTATGAGAGTCCATAATGTTTTGATGGTCTACTGCTGCATTAAAACAACAAAAAATGTTTATTTAGCGACTTAAGGCAACAACAATATACTGTCCACTCATGATTCTGCATTTGGGCTGAGCTTGTCAGGAAAAACTTATCATCTAATATGGATTTGAGGTGATTCACCTTTTAGGTGATTGGCATGTTGTTGGATAATATTCACTAGAAGCTCAGATGAATTCAAAGGCTGAAAATTCTATGTGGCATTTTCGCTTGGAACTTCCATGAACTCCACTGACTTCTTTATAGACTGATGGCTAGTTTTCAAAGTGAGTGTTTAAAGAGACAGCAGTGGGTGCTTCCATTATTTAATACCTGGTCTTGGAATAGAAAGACTAGAAAATGAGCTAAACTTTTTTGTTTTCTGATTAATGCTCTATATTTTTAAACTGATAATTCTTACATTTAAGACGTAGTTTAAAATGCAATTGTGAAAACATTAACTCCTAGTAAACTACTGTTTTAGAACTCAATGTAGTCTAGAAAATGTCTATTCTTAGAGCAGTCATTTGAGGCTCATTTAAAATTCTTTGCTCATGACTTATATATATATATATATATATATATATACATGTTATTATACAAATATCCAAGGTCAGATGAAACATGGATCAGGAGATCTTGTCAAGGTGGAAATTATCACAAACATGTGGGAGTCAGAGATTAGGTAAGACAGAGAATGGAACAGTGTGCTAACAATTGTCAAAAGTGCTAATACCAACCTAGAATTTAGCATTAAATGCAGGCAAAAAGATACACATGATAACCTCTATATGTATGTATTATAATCCACAATGTGTAAGGGAAGGAAGAGAGAAAGAGAGAGAATGAGAAAGAGAGAAAAAGAGATAAAGAACCTGCCACAGAGACAGGCTAGGGGAGAGGGGACGGAATTGGGCACATTGGTGGTGGGAAATGGGCACTGGTGGAGGGATGGGGTTGGAACACTGTATGACCAAAACCAAATATCAACATCTTATGAACATCTTTGTAATTGTATATCTCACGGTGGTATAATAAAATATTTTAAAAAATGAATAGTTAGTATCTTGATTCGTCAAACAAGTATAAGAGTTATATCAGTTATGCATTTCATTTTTTGGGGAGAAGCTAGAATTGGATTTCTCCCTGACAATAGTCCAATCCTAAATTAGGATTGGGTTAGCATAGGGCCGGAAGTAAAGCTTTACTCCCGCCCTATACTCATGGATCACTCCTGGCTGGTCTTGGGGAACCATATGTGGTGCCTGAGATCAAAGGTGGGTCACTGTACTGTTTATTTGGCTCCAGTTTCTTTAAGAATTTTCTAATCAGAAATGTAAAGGCATTACATCGGAGGCTTGACCTACAGAACTGAGCTTTGGGGGCAGTGGGGGGCATGGATGGCCTTGGATGGGGGCAGAGGCATGGATGGCCTGGGACTTTGGTGGAAAGAAGTAGACACTATGTGATTTTGTAATGTTGTACTAAAAACACTAAGAACAGTATTATAAATGCTGCAATAAAAATGAAAAAAATGTATTAGTTTTAGATATACTCTCTATTTGGTAATAGAAATGATTTTGGCATTCTCATTTAACAGTCAATGTCATTCTTATTGATGTATTTTAACAATGTACAAAGAAGTTTGAAGATTTTCATTGCTTCCCGTATACTCAGTGAAATATTGATCCAGTAACAGATCTATTATGTTATAGATCAAAATTACTAGTCTGACCTCATACAAAAGAAAAACACTTCAAATTAAATCAGTGACTGCTATAATTGCTGTTGTGGCTAAATTGCATATTGAAAGATACAGAATGACCTGGTATGCAAGTCAGCTTATATTGTGAGCTTCTGAAATTTCAGATTGTGATGAGTATTTACTGGAATTTTTATCTTAGACTATTCTGCTTTTATTAGATTCATTTGTAGCTACTTAGGCATGTGATAGATAAAAAAACTCATGGAATTCCTCTTCTTTAATCAGCTCATTAATTAACTGGAAGAAATAGTATATATTTTACCTTATTACAGAACAGATACTATTTTTTGAATAGTATTTTGATGAAATCAAAGGGTTTCTTTTAAGAAATGGACAAAGTTTTGAATAGAGAATTCACAAAACAAAAAATACAGGCTGTATAATATTTAAATAATACAAATTATGCAATTATATAAACACAGTATAAATAATATATAAAATACCACAGGGTAAGAAAACTGTCATTGTTTAAAAATGTTGAAATATTGAGTTTGAAGAATATTATGTTGTAGAGAGTATAAAGGCAGTCTTACTACAAAGATAGTAGTAAGACTACTTCATAGTAGAACTTCATATAAGAACTATGTGCTGAAAGTAGGTAAAGGAACAAACATAATAATGTCTCAGTATTTACTACAAATGATAGTGACCTAAAGGAAAGAGAGAGAGAGAAACAGAGAAGAGAGAGAGAGGGAGAGAGGGAGAGATAGAGAAACAGAGAGAGAGAGAGAGATCGAGAAAGACAGAGAGAGAGGCAGAGGGGGTTGGGAGAAAGAAAGTGCCTGTCATAGAGACAGGCTTGGGTGGCAGCGGGGTGGAGGGCAGGAAGGAAATTGGGGCTGTTGGTGGGAAGTGTACACTGATGAAGGGATGGTTGTTGGGACATTGTGTGACTGAAATCTGAGCATGTACAGCTTTGTAACTCGGCACCTTATGGTGCTTCCATTTTGAAAAAAAATAGCCTTTCTAATGACTGAAGAATGGTTTGAGGCTCTTCCTGTCCCTGGAGTAAGCAGATGCCCTTGGGCTACACTTGCTTGAGACAGGATGTATGGAGATGTTACTGGTGACTGCCCAAGCAAATCAATGAACAATGGGAAGACAGTGATACAGTGAGACAGCCTTTCTAAATATACTATATTTCCATCTTCTGCTTTCATACAGTCCTAGTTTTTAAATTCATGAGAAATTAATTGGGTTTGTGTGTACCTTATTTTTTATATTATTTGAGCATTAAACTCATTCTTATTGGATGTATTACTTTTCTAATAAATTGTCTTTTCCCCTTAATCATAGTGGTGCTTAATATTGAGATACACTATATTAAATATTTTGAAATGAGGAGAAATGGACATTTTTTCCAGGTTATTTTGGGGGTAGTTCGAAGGGTTTGGACTGGCTGACCTTAGTGTTTACTCCTGGCTGTTTTCTCAGAGATCACTCCTGGAAGTGCTTAGGGGTGATATGTGGTATTGGGGATTGAACCTATTCAGTTGTGTACAAGTATCTCAATCTCTGTACTATATTTTTTGCCCCCTTTCCAAGTTATTTTAACCATCTGAATTTATCTGAATTTCATTTTATATCCAAGAATCTTAGCACTTTATAAATGCTACCTTTAATTTCATAGTAACCAGATGGTTTGGGTACTGCATTTTGCTGCCATATTTCAGAGGATGACACTTAGAGCAATGAAAAAACTTGCTCAAAGCTCACACAACTAATATGTGCTAGAATTTAAGTGTAAATGGTTTTCCTTTGTGCTACCACATGCATGTCTTTCAATATTAATAACCATCATTGATTTAATCATAAACTAAAACTATAGATTGATTATCTGTTATAGCTGTAAAATAGGAATATAAAGTCAATATTAAACATGTATTGTTATTCTCTGATTTATCTTATAAATGACAGAATTCGTGCTAACATATCATGCTTGAAACTATCCTAGAATCATTACACATAAATAATTTATTGAAGAAGGGTCATTTTCAACTAAATGGGGTACTATATTTTTAAAATATTTCTAGCCAATGTATATCAAAATGAATAGCAGTGTGATATTTAATAGTTTTAATAATTCAGAAAAAAGTAATTTTATATAATACTAATTTTATCTGGGTGGATATGGCCTGATTAGTTTTCCCTACAAAATTTGTTTTTTTATCCAAACTGTTTAATTGAAATGTGTTATATTTTTTAAGCAATACTTTGCTTCTTCTTCTGTGTGGCATTCTGTGTTATTAGAAATATTTATTTTGGAAAGATATTTTGAAGAGTTTCAACTGCTACATGAAAACCAATTTTGTGTTTGATTAATGAGACAAAACTCAGCCCAATAATAGAAATGTATGCTATAAATAAACTATGGCCACATTATCATTTTCATTATAAGTTTGATGAAATATTGTCTTAAGAGAGATACACCACTGACAGCAATGAAAACCAAGACATCAGAAATTCCATTTAAGTGCAGGTGGCAGCATTATTTACTGCCTTCTACTCATGTTACTGCCAGGCTCCTTAAATTTACACAGAGGGAATATATCCTCTCAGCTTGTGACAGCTGCAAAGGTAATCACACTGGTGGAAATATATTCTTGTAAATGGCTAATGAAGATTTGCTTTTCTTCTGTCCAACTTATATAGAATTGGAAAGTCAGAGTACTCTTAGTTAAAAATATGATTTTTAAAATTCCAAAATGCTCTATTTTTGATGTTTTCCTCACAAATCAAATTTAGACTAAAGATGGTTGAAAGCCACCACCATCTAGAATAAAATTAAGTCAAAGATCATCCAGTATCACCTTTCTTCCTACTTATTTGCTAATATATCTCAGCTTGTTTTTCATTTGGAATTTGTTTGAAATTATCTACTCTTTCAGAAAAGTGGTCTTTCATTCCTCTTGTTTAACAAGTGTTTTTTACTTTACTCATTTATTAGCAGAAATATAAAAAGCTAGATAATTTCCAGAGAAATTGAGAACGATAAAGTGATATACAGAGACTGGAGAGATAGAACAGTAGAACAGTAGAGTACTTTCTTCTCATGTATTCACCCTAGGTTAAATCCCTGGCATCCCAAACGGTCTCAAGTACCAAGTAATTCCTGAATACAGAGGCAAGGAATAATCCCTGAAAATTGCTTGGCATGACACAAAAGCATAAAACAAAAATAAATACCAAAAAAGATAAGGATATGTATAAAATATATTCTTGGGGATTTTTCTGTCATTTGTCAAATGAGAAAAATATATGTATGGACAAGGAAATAATAATCTAATCTGACATTGACTTAAAATAGGAACAAGATAATTATACAGTTGTATAGTGATGGGTCCTGGATGTAGCCCAGAGGCAGAGGACTTGTGAGGCTCTGGGTTTGATATTGAGCCCTAGTAAACAAACCCATGAAATCAAAGAGATATACTTTTTCTATTAAAGTTAAATATTCTACCTTGAGATATAATATTAAATAATGCTCCTAAATAATTTCCAAAGAGAACTATTGCATATTGTGCTGCTGTGTCTAACGCTGGGAATGATTTCACCACCGACACTTAGAAAAATGATTAGGTGCCGGAATACGGAATACGTTTGAAGCTTGGTGTATTTAAGATTTGACAGTGCCTAAAATAAAACTAACCTCCAGGAACAAGGACAGAGTATACATATAAGCTTTGGGTGAACTGAGTAGTCTTATCCAGGTAAACTGATTGGATTTATCAGAATAATAAAGGACAGAATTTATCCGTCCTTTATCAGAAGCATCAAACTACTTACTTGTCTATTTAGCCCAACAGCCAGTATTTGTGATTCAGTCGATCTGAGTGAGGCTAGAGAATTGATGCTTCTATGATGCTATAGTGGCCCTGATATTATTAAACTAGGCACAGTCTTTGAGAATTACGGGGTTAGCTTCATTTTCTGCTAGAAATACTGAGTTAGCTTCATTTTCTGCTCGAGTTCATATCCATAGATTTCCTGGGAGAAAAAAATGAAAAAAGTAATTTTGTATAATCATTAAGTCAAAATATTAAATGAAAGTAATTTACCTTTGCATAATTTAAAAGGTTAATTAACATATTAATATAAACTTTCATTCTCAGAATACGTAATATTATTTTAAAGATATTTTTGACCATGTCATATTCTAAGAGCCTTTATTTATAGCTCCTGGATCTAGTACTTTTTGGAATGCATTTATGCATTTTCCAACAGTGCTCAAGCTTATACTCGGATCTGTGCTTCATAAATATTCCTCGTGCTTACCTCTCGGACATACATTTGACAGTGATCAAACCAGGGTCTGCAGCTTGTGAGACACATGCCTGAACTACTGTACTCTCTTTCTCTCTCTGTCCTGCATATTTAAAATATATATTTTAATGTATAATTAAGCTCCTTTTTATTATTAGTTATGTAATGTATTAATCACCTCAGGGATATTTGCCTAAGGACATTATAATATTCAGGAAATTACAAATTCTCTTGAGGAAACATTTGACATATCAGTGGGTACTCATTAATTGCTTACTAATCAGCATTGACAGGTTGACTATCTCCCAGAGAAATTGTAATAAAATTCAACACAAAATTCTAATTTCTTTTTCTCTTTATTGATTTCCAAAAAGAAGAAATTCGAATGGCAAAAGGCATATGAAAAGTGTTCTTCATCTTTAATCATAAGGGAGATGCAAATCAAAACAACAATGAGGTACCATCTCACACCACAGAGACTGGCACACATCCAAAACAGCATGAACAACTGAACAACCGGTGCTGGCATGGATGTGGGGAAAAAAGGGACTTTCATCCACTGTTGGTGGGAGTGCCGACTGGTCCAGCCCTTTTGGAAAACAATATGGGCATTCCTGCGAAAACTAGATATTGAGCTCCCATTTGATCCAGCAATAGCACTCCTGGGAATATACCCTAGAGACCGAAAACGCATAGCAGAAACACTATCTGTACTTCTTTATTCATCTCTGCACTATTCACTATAGCTAGAATCTGGAAACAACCTAAATGCCCGAGAACAGGGGACTGGCTAAAGAAACTGTGGTTCATCTACACTATGGAATACTATGTGGCTGTCAGAAAAGATGAAATTATGAAATTTACCTGCAAATGGATGGACATGGAGACTATCATGCTGAGTGAAATTAGTCAGAAGGAAAAGGACAGATATAGAATGACTGCATTCATTAATACGACATAAGTAGATACCAGTGTTTTACTAAATGTGGGGAAAAACTCACCATTGAATATACACAAAGAGACTTAAGTGATAATCTCTAAATATCTGCAGGGCTAGCCACAATGTATAAAATAAGAGGGAGAGAGATGCAGAGACAGAGAGAGAAAGAGAGGAAACTGGGGTACCTGCTATTAAGGCAGCATGGGGGTGGGCGGGAGGGGTGGGGTACATTGGTGGTGGAAATGGGGCACTGGTGGAGGGATGGGTGCTGGTATACTGTATTACCAAGAACCAATTATGAACACCTTTGTAATTGTATGTTTCACGGTGGTATAATAAAAAATTTAAAAAATATATTAAAAAAAAATAAAACTGATTCTCTGCTTCAGTCAAATTGTACTTCTGCGTCCTGAGCTGGTTAGCAGGAAGATGACTAACGCACCAAGAAGGTGGGGATTGTGGGTAAATACTGGACGCGTTAAGGCGCCTCCCTCAGGAAGATGGTGAAAAAATTGAAATCCGTCCAGCACGCTAAGCACACCTGCTCCTTCTGCGGCAAGAACGAAATGAAGAGACGGGCCGTGGGCATTTGGCACTGTGGTTCCTGTATGAAAACCATCGCGGGATGGGGGAGGGGGCACCTGGACCTATAACAACTTCTGCCGTCACAGTGAAATCTGCTGTCAGCTGACTGAAGGTGTTGAAGGACCAGTAGATCTGCCGCCTGAAGCATTGCTGGCCTGTAATAAATTGGTTAATCAAAAAAAAAATTGAACTTATTTTTTTTTCTTAACATTCCATATTTGTAAGTCTTGACTGCCTTATGCTATATGCTTCTTCCTTTTGCTTAGCATTCACCATTCTGCCCTACAGCGCTTTTTCTACTGAAAACTTGACCCCTTTAGACTTTACATCTTCCAAGTGTCATCTATTTTCTGAAGCTTCCTTTGACTAAATTTACTGACACATTACATGTTTGCCTTTCTGTTTGTCTCCAAGAGTACTTTAAAGCCTGTGAGAGAAAGTGCCTGTCATTCAAAGCCTTTTATTGCTAGCACACTGCCCCAATCATTACAGTGAATGATACTACATTTTAGTGGTTTAGCCTGTTACAAATCTGTTGCTATAGAAACAGGCATTTTGAGAACCTGTTCAAACTGACAGAATTTATTTATTAGTGGTGCAGTCTAATAGCCCCACAGGATGCCAATATCCAATCTTTAGGACTAGTGAATAGTACTGAACACCACATTAAGGAGAGTATCATGTTGAGTCAAGTTAGTCAGAGGGAATAGGACAGACTCAGAATGATCTCTCTCATTTATGGGACATAAGGAAACTTCCTAGGGGAATATCAAATGCCCAAGGCAATAGAAATGAAGACCAGAATAACTGGTCTTCAGCAGGAAGCTTGCCACTGGAATGGGGTGGGGGAGTCTGGGGTATGTTAGGGAATGGTCGCTAAAAAAATGGTCAAGGGGAAAAGTGCCAGCCACAAATACAGGTTAGGGGCAAGAGGGAAACTTGGAGCATTATTTGTGAGAAGTTGATAGTGGTGATTGGTAAAGGTACATTTTACGCCCGAAACCTAATAACAAGTAACTTTGGAATTTAATTTAAATACAAATTAAGAATCTGGATATGGGGAAAGTTATTTTGAATTATCCTTATGGTTCCATTGTAATCACAAAGTACATATATAGGGAAGGAAGAAGGAGACTTCAGTCCAGCAGTATGAAGGAAATTTGATCTACCCCCATTCATTTGATGGGGCCATAACCCAAGGAATACATTTATACTCTTCTTAATCTAAGAGAGTAAAGAAAACAACTATCCCCAGATACTCACAAAAGAAATATAATTTTGAAGATACTTTCTACTCTTCAGATGTTACTTTATTTACTATGCTTATGGCAACTTGTTGCAATATCAATCAGGTGAGGAACAAGTAAATAGAGACATGTTAGAACCATAGATAAAGAGTTCTTTTAAAGAATGTATGTCCACAAATATTTCTAAGTTCTAGCATCAAAGTTACTGTAGATAAAGATGAGATAGTAATAAGGACTGTCTTTGAGAACCCACTCCCACCCTAAACTCCAAACTCATTGTTCTTCATAATCATTTTGAAAGGTGCAGCTAAAATGTTTGTGAGCAATGCATCTAACTGGAAAGAAGAAACTTGTCTAGGCAACTGCCAAGATGGACACCAGTTCTGATCCTTCTCTGATATTATTTATCATTTTGTACTAAAAATCATATTATGAGGAGATTAACTTTATAATAAGAGGGTGACACATGTAAAAGCATGTACATTAAATCTGTGCACTCAAGTTCCTCAGTCAGTATTCTCTACATGTTGAATTCTCAGATCTTTTACCACCATTGCCCCCCAAACTTGTCTACATCTTTTCCTGGGGACCTACCTAAAAACAGTACTACCTCCTTTGTGCTCCGATGGAAACTTCAAAAGACTTAGTCTAACTCTACTTGTGTCACTTGTCTTCCCGTTGTTCATCAATTTGTTCGAGCAGGTACAAGTAACATATCCATACGTCATGTCACATGCTAGTGTAGCCCAAGGGCATCTGTTCGCTCCAGGAACATGAAGAGCCTCAATCCATTGCTTCAGGTCATAGGAATGAGGTCTATAATTGTTACTGGTTTTTGGCATATCAATTATGACACAGGTAGCTTGCCAGGCTCTGCCGTGTGAGTGGAAACTCTTAGTCTCTCATCTCGTGCATTTATTGATGAACCGAAACAGGGAAAGATCAGCTTTCATACTGGGTGGAGCTCTGACAAGCTGTGAAGTCCGGATGTTGAAAATTGAGGACTTCATGGTGTGGGGGGTTCCTCTGGCTTCTTGAGAGGCTCTGCTGGGATGGCAGGCCAGGGTTAGAATCCCTCCTGGATGCCTCATGATCAGCTGGGCACAAGGACAACTGACAGCATCTCTGCCCCTTGTATCTAAGTCTCTGGATCAGGCATACCTGGGCTTGGAATAGATGGCTGTAGGGTGGGACTCTGACGAGCAGGGCTTATGATCAGCTCTTCTGCTGGGTGGAGCTCTGATTAATTGTGGCGTCAGGATGATGAAAATGGCAGCCCTCATAGTGTGGGGATTCCTCTGGCTTCTTGCAAGGTTCTGCTGTGATGGTGGGCCAGGGCTAGACCCACCTTCCCTCCTGGGTTCCTCAAGATCTGGTGGGCACAGGGAGAGCCAGTAGCAGCTCTGCCCCGTGAATCTGAGATTCTGAATTATATATATATATTTTCTATATATTCATATGTGTGTAATATATATATATATATGTGTGTATTTATATAAAAATGAGATTAATATCTAACACCATGTAAAACAGGGACCAGGACTGGTCAAAGGTTGGAAGCATACCATAAGAATGTATGGTGGTCGAAGTGTAGATAGGATAGAGAAGAGGAAAGTATGACAATGATAGTTGGGAATGATTATTTTGGACAATAACTGAGTGTAGAAAGTAGGTAAAGGATTATACCTTAAAACTTTTAAGTATCTGTATTGTAAACCCAAAAGGAGAGAAAGAGAGAGAGAGAGAGAGAGAGAGGCTGAGAGAGAGAGTTTGTTGTAGAGGAAGATTTCAGGTGAGGATGGGGGGGTGGTCGGTGGTGGGAAGAAAACTGAGGACATTGGTAGTGGGAAATATACACTGGTGAAGGGACAGGTGATGGAACATTGTATGAATAAAACTCAATCATGAGCAACTTTTTTTTGATTTTTTTTTCCTTTTTTTGGGTCACACCTGGTGATGCTCAGGGGTTAATCCTGGATCGGCACTCAGGAATTACTCCTGGCGGTGCTCAGGGGACCATATGGATGCCGGGATCGAACCAGGGCCGGCACAGGCCGGCCACGTGCAAGGCAAGCTCCCTACCCGCTCGGCTATCACTCCAGCCCCTTGTTTTTGTTTTTTGCTTTTTTGGTTAACACCCAGAAATGCTCAGGGGTTTCTCCTGGCTCTGCACTCAAGAAATACTCCTGGGAGTGCTTGGGGACCATATGGGATGCTCGGGATCAAACCCAGGTAGGTCGCATGTGTCCCTTCATAAAAAACTTTGTGATTATCTATCTTACTGTGATTCAATTAAAAGATAATATCATATCATCTGAAATAGTGATAGTTTGAGTACTACTTTTCCTATCAGTATACCCTTTATATCTTTTTATTGCTTAATTCTTATGACAAAGACTTCTGATAATATATTAATAACAGTGATTAGCAGATTAGAAAACAGATTAGCAGAAAGTACATCAAAGAAGACATACAGATGAATGTATAGTACTATAGAATTTGTCTACAGAACTGAACTTACCAAGTTGGGAGAAGGGAGAAAAGGGAAAAATTTCAGAGGTGATTCTGATACAAAGGTGGGCGTATGTCATCAATAATGGAGAATGTGGCTTTCAAATGCTCTATTCATGAAACAATGCCATTAAAGGTAACGTACATCATGGTGACTATAATAAAAACTTTAAAAACCAACTTGAGATTCAGGTCCAAGGATAGTGCAAAGGTTAAGGTACAGACAGACACAGCCCTTAGGGTGCCTGAGATAACATTAACCAAATCCGTGGGTTCCAGCATTGATCCATCAGATCCACTGACCACAAATTATCAGGAGAAGCACTCATGTCCCCTGAGCACTGCTTGGGTGACCTCTCTTTCTAATAACACTCAGTGTGCATTCTTTTGTAAGATACACATCAATATCTTCATATTAAAATTTGGTTTAGGCATTTTACAAAATGTTGCGATGATAATGAATTGTGTATGCAAACAGCACTGACTTATTTAGAATAAAATCACCATTTTCTCAAGTGACCTGTAAAAGTAAAACTCAGCATTAAGCTGGAGCAGTAGTACAGCAGGTAGAACTTTTGACTTTTGCATGCCGCCAACCTGAGCTCCATCCTAAGCATGCCATATGGTCTCCAGAAGTATCGCCAGGAGTAATTCCTGACTGTAGAGTCAAGGGTACAGAAAAATAAAAAAACAAACAAAAGGTCTCAGCATCCCTAAAGGCAAAAGTTTGTGATGTTTATAGTTTATAGTTTATAGTTATAAAATGTATTTTTTAAAACAAACTATGACATGAATAAAGAAATAGTTTATTTTTAAATCAAAATTAAGCCTATGGTTATAAGTATCTGAAACCTAAGGCCAGTCTAAAATTAATAACCTTAAATGATTAAATAAGTATTTAAAATAATAGTTTATGTGAAAATCTCTTGTCTTTCCTTCCCCACTTGACATGCATGTTAACACCTCCCTCTCCCCAAACATGTGATGCATTTGTCCTATCGGAATGGATTGTTCAAGGCTCAATTGCTGCCCGAGCCCATGTGCTGCTTGTGCCCCTGTGACAAAGCACACATGGCACTCGGCACATGTGGTGTCCGCATCTCCCCCTCTTGAGATGTCTACTCTTATATGTTCATATATACTGCTAGAATGCATGTCCTGGGGCTCCCTCCTCTCTTTGGGGAGCCTGTGGTTTCTCTTGAGTGCATGGCTTTCTCTCTGTTCTCCCTACTTCCCTTCCTAAAGAGCCTCCAAGTAAAATCTGTCTGCTTCAAGAAAAAAGAATATAATGTTTAAAGCAGTATTACAGTTATTATTTTGTGTTGCTTGTTGTGGTGTATGTTTGTTGTTTTGATTGTGGCCCCTTTTTGTTTCCTCCACATATGCATACTTTTCTAAATATGTATAGGCTATTTTCTCTTTTAAAGCACTGCTTAATGGTTTGTGATGTGAAAAACACTATTATTTAATAAGTCTTATACTGGCAAATGTTCAAATTGACTTCATTTTTATTGCTAATAAAAGTACTGCTATTACAAATGCTATAATAACTTTTAATTTGCTTGAGTGATAATAGTCATAGACAAGATTTTTGGAGTTCCTGATTCAAATGTATGAACATTAAAATTTTTTGACACATAATGACAAAATGTCTCCATAAAAGGTTGCAGCAATTCACATTAATATCAATTTATGAATTTCTTTTCTCCAGTTCTCTCATTGATTTTGGGTGTGAACAAGATTCTCATTTTTCAATGAGAAAAATGTCACATATGCTAGATGGTGGTTTCTATATTTTTAAATCCAAAAATGTTATATAAAAGTACTGAAGAGGTAGAAAAGAGTTTAATGCTTAATTTTATAGTCTTATACTTATTAGAAAAAGAATCCACAGTAAGAATTTCTAGTTAATTGTATATAATAGCACAAATACATATAATATTGTATTTATAACATATAAGGTAAAGCTGTAGGAATCAAATGTTGAACACTGTCAGAATACATTACATATAGCTTTAGACATAGTTGATTTGTTTGGTTAGATGTCCTATTTATCATAATGACAAGTTAGTTAGATCCATAACAGATAAAGAGGCTTACACATTTCAGAAGCGTATCTGATATGACACAGATACACTAGGCAGAGCTGCTTCCAGCTCTTTCCGTTGGACCTCATGTGCTCCACTGACCACAAGGGGTCCAGGAAGATGAAGGACTTCCGGCCTGAGTCCACCATCCCAACAGAGCCTCGTAAGAATCCAGAGGAACCCCCACACCTGCTGGCAGCATTTTTTATCATCTGGATTCCATAGCTCATCAGATCTCCACCCAAGAGAGAAAGCCAATCTCAAGCCTTGCTTGTCAGAGACCCACTGTAGAGAAAAACCTATTTCAAGCCCAGGTATGCTTGAACTAGAGAACTAGATACAAAGGGCAGAACTGCTATCAGCTCTCCCCATTTCATCTGTAAATTTTCAAGAGTATTCTACCCTTGCCTCTCAAGAGCCCTGCAAGCTGCTGAGAGCATCCTGCCCGTACAGCAGACCCTGGCAAGCTGTCCATTGTGTATTCGTTATGCCCAAACCAGTAAAAACAATGGATCCCATCCCTCTCAACCTGAAAGAACCTAAATATGGCACTGCTAAGAAGGACGAGAAGGAGACGCTGATAAAATCTCAGGGCCAAACTGGGCTGCCAAAATGAAGGACTAAAATGACTGTACTTTCAATGTACAATTCTGGCATTGGAAGCATATATTAGAACCTAGTGATGCAAGCAAGACAGATCAAGTACAACATCATCGGTCTCATGAGGATGAGAAAGTATCAATCAATCATGCTGTTTTTTGACACTGGCGAAAAACTGTTCCTCAGAACATGCGACGAAAGAGGCGTTGGTGGTGTCGATGTCCTTGTCAACACAAACATGGCCATGAGCATTGATTCATTTGAGTACCTAACAAACAGAATCAGGTGATTACACTTGAAGAGATGTGACTCACTGCTGGCAGTTTCTATCTTTGTTTTCTAAGCACCAACATCCACATACAAGAAAGAAGAATTTGAGAAATTCTACATGGAACTGAAGGAGTTCTATAAAGATCACACCTTCTACAAGATCATTGTCGGTGATGGTAATGCCAATAAGATTGAGAAGATCACTTGATCACTTGATCACTTGATCACTTGAATCCCATTATTCATCGATTTGCTTGAGCGGGCACCAGTAACATTTCCATTGGACCCTATCATGTGCCAATGTAGCCCAATGGCATCTAGTTGATTCAGGAATATGAAGAGACTCAAACCATTCCTTCAGGGTCTTGACAAGGAAGTCAGACCACCTTGTAGGTGGGCGGCCACGTGATCTTTGACATCCCGTGGGATCCAAACAGTAATGGCTCTATTCCAGCGGTTGTCTCCAAATCACATTACATGTCCAGCCCATCTGATTTTCAATGCCTTGGCAAACGAGACAGCGTCCCTGATTCTGGAATAACAACGGAGGTCGGAACTCTGGA
The DNA here is from genome assembly GCA_021461705.1 of Cryptotis parvus. NCBI lineage: Eukaryota > Metazoa > Chordata > Mammalia > Eulipotyphla > Soricidae > Cryptotis > Cryptotis parvus. The sequence continues at coordinate 31,513 of JAJIBD010024124.1, forward strand.
TTCCTTCTCTCACTTGAGTGAGGCATGATATTCCAAGCATAGCTCTTTCGATTCCTCTCTGGGACACCCAAATAGCATTCTCATCCTGCTTTCCAGAGGGCCCAGGTCTCTGAGGCATATTTAACGCAGGGAGAATGGTGGAGTCAAAGAGATTTGCCCGGAGCCGGAAGTTCTTTGTCCTTTTAGCTATTTCTTCGATGCCTCTGAAGGCATTGCATGCCACTCTCTTCCTCCTGCACAGTTCAGGTTTTACATCGTTCATCACCTTGACTTCTCGATCTAGGTACACATAACTGCTGTACTCAGAGATGTCTGTTCCATTGAGAGTGAATGGGGCCTCTGGAACTAGTTCATTTTTTACATAAACATAGTTTTGTTGAGATTCAGCTGTAGACCTATATTTCCACATTCTCGGTCGAAGTCAGTCAGCATTTGTGCCTCTTGGCTAATGTTTGGTGTTATTAGAATGATGTCATCATCATCAGCCGAAGCGGATGTGGTGTAGTTGCCGACCATCTATCTCCACTCCCATTCCTTCCCAATCTAATTGTCGCGTGATGTTCTCGAGGGTGGTGCTGAAGAGTAGCAGAAATACTGGAAGATGCAGCAGAAGCAGGGAAAAGCATTTGCACCGACCACTTGTCCTTTGCCAGCTATAAGACCAAGATGACTGTCCTCTGATGCCCTGATGGATCTATCACATCTTCCAGAAAGGCTATGGAGAAGATTATCCATGACTTCTACTCAGATCTCTTTGATAGCCACATCCACCTGCCCACATACCAAATTCCACAGGATGGATATGTCATTCCCAACATTCTCCCTTCTGAAATCCGACAGGCCATTTCATCGGTAAAGAAGGGAACCGCGCCAGGCCCAGACAAAGTCTGACCCGAACACTTGAAGAATCTGCCGTTGGTACTCATCAATACACTAGCTCGGCTCTTCATATGCTACCTGTCCGAATGCAAGGTACCCTCCCAATGGAAAACCAGCAGGACAGTTCTACTGTTCAAGAAGGGAGACATTCATGATATCGGCAACTATCGCCCCATCTGCCTGTTGTCTGTCATCTACAAGCTGTTTACACGAGTTATCCTGAACAGGATTGGCAGTACACTAGATGAAGGACCACCATGCGAGCAAGCTTGCTTCCGGAAAGGATTCAGCACAATTGACCATATCCACATGGTAACCAAGCTCATTGAGTACAAGATGCCATTCTGTCTCACACTCATTGATTTAAAGAAAGTCTTTGATTCTGTGGAGACTGAAGCGGTCATTGAAGCCCTAGCCAAGCAGGGCGTTCAAACCGAATACATCATGATCCTTCGTGAGCTGTATTACAGATTCACCACCAGGATCTCACCATTCTACAAGAAAAATGATCATTGATGTCAAAAGAGGGGTTCAATAGGGTGATACTATTTCGCCTAAACTCTTCAGTGCCACCTTTGAGATTGAGAAGATTGGCCGAAGAATTCCACATCAAGACCCATGGCCTAGAATGGAACAAACAGGTTGAGAGAATATCCGTGTTCATCATGTCAACCAAGACCATTCATGGTACTCACAGTTCCAGAAAACTGAATCTTAACATTGGACATGGGAATCTCCTGGTGGACAGTTCCACTATGCAATTAACATCATATTCAATTGACGGTTTTGCCTGACCCATGTCAGTCATCCCAAAAGTCCAACAGGATTTTACACTGTCTCCTTCATGCAAAATTCTACTTCACATAATGGGGGAGAAAGGGCTGTGAAGTTAGAAGAGAACTCCCAGAATGACCACTAATTGGGAAGTCTTTGGCACCATTGGAGCAACATGGGAAGATGCCATCATTGACGACATTGACGAAGAATACAACCAACTGGTTCAGCACCTCCATGTTTGTGCGAAAAATGCCGAGAGAAGTGACAAAAAGGATGCCTGTCTTCAAAAACTCTTGAACTCATTTGCGAACATGGCAAGGTGCGAGCCTCAGGCAAATATAAGTTAATGTCCAGCTCGCAAAGCAGCATAGGAAGTGATAAAGGAAGACCTCAAAGAGAGAAGAGCATCAATGCTGGCCGATGCAGCAGAAGCCGGGAAAACCATTCACAACTCCCGCCTGTCCTTCACCAACTATAAGACAAGGATGACTGCTTTCCAGTGTCCTGCTGGATCTATCAAATTTTGTAGAAAGGCAATAGAGAGGATTATCCTTGACTTCTATTCAGATATCTATGATAGCAGCATCCACCTGCCCACATACCAAATTCTGTAGGATGTATATGTCATTTCCAATATTCTCGCTTCTGATATCCTACTTGCCATTTTGTCAGTAATGAAGTGAACAGCACCTGGCCCAGACAAAGTCAGACCCAAACACCTGAAGAGCCTATCGTCAGTAATCATCAATACACTGACTCGTCTCTTCACACGCTACCTGTCTGAATGCAAGGAGCCCTCCCAATGGAAAACCAGCAGGACAGTTCTACTGTTCAAGAAGGAGACATTCACGACATTAGAAACTATTCCCCAATCTGCCTGTTGTCTGTCATCTACAAGCTGTTCAACAGAGTCATCCTGAACAGGATTGGCAGAACATTAGATGAAAGACAACCATGCGAGCAAGCTGACTTCTGCAAAGGATTCAGCACAATTGACCATATCTATGGTAACCAAGCTCATTAAGATTTGTAGGAAGTTCAAGATGCTGCTCTGTCTAATATTCATTGTTTTAAAGAAAGCCTTTGGTTCTGTTGAGACTGAAGTGGACATCGAAGCCCTAGCCAAACAGGGGTGTTCAAACCAAATACATCAAGAAAATTTGTGAGCTGTATTATGGATTCACCACCAGGATCTCACCATTCTCCAAGGAAGTGATCATTAATGTCAAAAGAGGGGTTCGAAGAATACTCCAAGACACATCCTTATTAAAATGACAAAAACGATAGACAGAGATAGAATACTGAAAGCAGCAAGATCAAAGAAGGAAATTACATACAAAGGAGCATCCCTGAGATTTACAGCAGACTTCTCAGATGAAAAGTCTTCCAAGCCCGAAAACAATTGTGGGATATTGTGAAAAGACTCAATGAACTTCAGGCCTCACCAAGAATTCTTTACCCAGCTAGACTTACTTTCAGATGCAAAGGAAAGATACACAACTTCATGGATAAACAACAACTCAGGAATTTCATAGACTCAAAACCAACTCTAAAAGAAGGATTGAAGTGTCTATTGTAAAATAAGACAACCCAAAACCACAACAAGGTTAAAGAGAAAGATGGCACAAAATCCAATGACAATAATCTCTCTCAAAGTGAATGATCTAAATGCACCAATAAAGAGACACAGGGTGGCAAAATGGATTAAAAAACTGAATCCAACATTCTGCTGCCTACAAGAAACACATCTGAATAACCAGAGCAAACACAGACTCAAAGTCAAAGGCTGGAAGACCATTCTCCACGCAAACAACCCCTCCAAAAGGTGGGTGTGGCCATACTCGTATCTGACAATATAGATTTCAGGCTGAAAAAGGTCAAAAGGGACAATGAAGGCCATTTCTTAATAATTAAGGGGTATGTATACAAGGAAGAAATCACACTGCTAAACATATATGCGCCAAACGAGGGGCCAGCAAAATACTTAAAACGATTATTAATAGACCTCAAAGAAGACATTAACAGTAGCACAATAATAGTCGGAGACTTCAACACTGCCTTATCGACTAGGGATAGATCGACGAGACTGAAACTCTCCAGGGAAATACTGGACCTGAAGGAAGAAATGGAAGAAAGAGAGCTGGTTGATGTATACAGGGCTTTTCATCCCAAAAAAGCTGAATACACATTTTTTTTCAGTGCACATGGAACATACTCCAAGATAGACTATATACTGAGCCACAAAGCATACCTCAACAAAATAAAAAAGATTGCGATTGTGTCGACTATCTTTTCAGATCACGATGCACTAAAAATAGTAGTGAACCATACACAGAAGCGGGAGCTAAACCAAACACCTGGAAACTGAACAGCTCACTGCTGAACAACAAATGGGTCATAGAAAAAAATCAAACGGGAAATTCAAAGATTCTTAGAAACAAATGAAAATGAAGATACCAACTATCAGAACTTGTGGGACACAGCAAAAGCTGTGTTAAGAGGAAAGTACATAGCTCTACAAGCATTCATCAGGAAAGAAGAAAGGGCCCATATAAATAACCTGACCTCACAGCTGAAAATATTAGAAAAAGACCAACAAGGGAAGCCCAACCCAGGCAGAAGGAAGGAAATAGTGAAACTTAGGGAGGAAATCAACGAGCTGGAAACCAAAAAAAACAATCCAAAAGATTAATGAAACCAAGAACTGTTTTTTTTTAAAAATTAAACAAGATCGACAAGCCACTGGCAAGACTTGTAAGGACAGGGAAAGAGAGAACCCAAATAAACAGAATCAGAAATGAAAATGGTGACATCACAACAGAAAAAAACAGAAATCCAAAAACATCATCAGAGGTTATTTTGAGAACCTGTATGCCACAAAACATGAGAACCTAGAAGAAATGGATAAATTCCTGAAGTCCTATAACCTCCCACGATTGAAACAAGAAGAACTCCAATACCTAAATAAGCTTATCACCATCGGGAAATTGAAACAGTAATTAAAAGTCTGCCCAAACACAAAAGCCCAGGTCCAGATGGGTTCACTGGCGAATTCTACCAAACCTTTAAGGAGGACCTACTGCCAGTCCTGTTCAAGCTCTTCCAGGAAATAGAAGAAACAGAAACACTCCCAACCAGCTTCTACGAGGCGCATATCACCCCTGATACCCAAAGCAGGGAGAGACAATACAAACAAGGAAAATTATAGACCAATCTCCTTGATGAACACAGATGCTAAGATCTTCAACAAAATACTAGCAAACAGAATCCAAAGACTCATCAAAAAGATCATACATCATGACCAAGTAGGATTCATCCCGGGAATGCAAGGATGGTTCAACATTCGCAAATCAACCAACATAATACATCACATCAATAAGAGAAAAAAAATAAAAACCATATGGTCCTATCGATAGATGCAGAAAAAGCATTTGACAAGATCCAGCACCCATTCATGATTAAAACCCTCCAGAAAATGGGAATTGAAGGAAGCTTCCTCAAGATAGTCAAAGCCATCTACCAAAAGCCCACAGCGAGTATCATTCTCAATGGGGAAAAATTGAAAGCCTTCCCCTTAAGATCAGGAACACGACAAGGTTTCCCTCTCTCACCTCTTTTATTCAATATAGTACTGGAGGTACTCTCCATAGCAATCAGAGAAGAAAAAGGATATTAAGGGCACCCAGTTAGGCAAGGAAGAAATCAAGCTATCATTATTTGCAGATGACATGATATTATACCTAGAGAACACTAAACTCTCGGCCCAAAAACTCTTAGAAACAATAGATATGTATAGTAGAGTTGCAGGGTACAAAATCAATACCCAAAAGTCTATGGCTTTCCTATACACAAATAACGAAAGAGAAGAAAGGGATATTAAGAAATCGATTCCATTCACAATTGTGCCACAGAAAATCAAATACCTAGGAATCAGCTTAACCAAGTGTGTAAAGGACCTATACAAAGAGAACTACAAGATACTGCTTCAAGAAATAAAAGAGGACACAAGAAAATGGAAACACATTCCCTGCTTATGGATGGGGAGAATTAACATTGTCAAGATGGTAATACTCCCTAGAGCTTTGTACAGATTCAATGTGGTTCCTATAATGATTCCCGTGACATTCTTTAGAGAAATTGACCAAACACTCCTGAAATTCGGTATGGAATAATAAACCCCCACGGATAGCTAAAGCAATACTTGGGAAGAAGAAGATGGGAGGCATCACCTTCCTGAACCTCAAACTGTACTACAAAGCAGCAGTAATTAAAACAGCGTGGTACTGGAATAAAAACAGACCTGTGGACCTATGGAATAGAGTTGAGTATCCTGACATCCACCCTCAAAGATATGATCAGTTGATCTCTAATAAAGGTGCAAAGAGTCCAAACTGGAGTAAGGGAAAGCCTCTTTAACAAGTGGTTCTGGGAAAACTGGACAGCTACATGTTAAAAAAAATGAATTTGGACCTGTGTCTAACATCTTGCACAAAAAATCAGATCAAAATGTGTAGTGCAACCCACAATGTGTGGGAGAAGGAGGAGAGAGAGACGGAGAGAGAGAGGAGATAAAGAACCTACCATTTAGGCAGGATGTGGGAGGGGGAGGGAATTGGGGACATGGGTGGTGGTTGAGGGGCACTGGTGGAGGGCAGGGTGCTGGAACACTTTGTGACCGAAACCCCCAAGCGTGAACAACGTTGTAATTGTATATCTCACGGTGCTATAATAAAATGTTAAAAAAAATAATAAATAAAAAAGAGGGGTTCAGCTTGATGATACCATTTCACCAAAACTCTTCAGCACGACCATCAAGAATGTCATGTAACAATTAGAATGAGAAAGAATGGGAGTGAAGATAGACAGTCGGCGACTACACCACCTCCGCTTCGCTGATGATATTGTTCTAATAACACCAAACATTAGCCAAGTAACACAAATTCTGACTGACTTTGACCATGAATGTGGAAAGGTAGGTCTACATCTGAGTCTCAACAAAACAATCTTCATGAAAATTGATGCAGTTCCAGATGCTCCATTCACTCTCAGTGTGAACAAATATTTCTGATTGAAGCAGTTATGTGTACCTAGGTCAAGAACTCAAAATGATGAACACCCAGCACCTGAGCTGCACAGGAGGAAGAGAACAGCGTGAAATGCCTTCAAGAGCATTGGGAAAATAGCTAAAAAGGACAAAAAGCCTCTGTCTCCAGGCACATATGTTCCACTCCACCATTCTCCCTGCATTAACATATGTGTCAGAGACCTGGGCCCCTACGAAAGCAGGATGAGAACGCTATTTGGGTCACCTAAAGAGGAACTGAAAGAGCTTGGCTTGTAATATCATGCCTCACTCAAGTGAGAGAAGGAATCCGGAGTTCCGACCTCCATCGACGATCTAGTCAGGGGTTGCTCTCCGTTTCCAAGGCACCGAAAATCAGATGCGCTGGACATGTATTGTGACTTGGATTCAACTACTGGACTAGAGCCTTACCGACTGGATGCCACAGGATGTCAAAAATCACGTGGCCACCCACCTACAAGATGGTCAGACTTCTTCATCAAGAACCTGAACAAAAGATTTGAGACTGTATTCCTTGAGCAAGCAGATGCCATTGGGCTACACTGGAACATGACAGGAAAAAATGGAAACATTACTGGCACCCGCTGGAGTAATTTGATGAATAATGGTATGCCAAGTCATCAAGGGATTAAATGATATTATATGAGAAATGAGTGAGCTTGCACAGTTTACATACTGTTTATATGCTGTATATTGCTTTTGTTTTTATGGAAATGCTGTTATTTTCCAAGACATTATGTGACAAGTATATAATACATAATATATAAGTAGAAATCTTACTTCCAACTTAAATCTCAGTTTCATATTGTTAATGCGAAGCGGATTTTCCTGGGTTCTTGAGAATTGTATGAAAGATCTGTGTACAAAACTCAGAAGAAAGGAAGCTACAAAACTCAGAAGAAAGAAAGTTAAGTTTATTATACATATCCTTCCAGGTCCCTCCCCAGATGTGTAGTCCTCCCTATTCTCCATGAAAGCTGCTTGGTACAGTTCACGACTTCCCTGTTGTGGCACGCAGTAACTGGCCTCCCATGAACAATGTCACGAGTCATGTCTCTGTGCTACTCTCTAATATGCTTTCCCAGAGATGGCCACGTCTGTACCAGATCCCTGTACTCCGCACTTTATCCCATCCTGGGTGTGCAAGCCCAGCCTATACCTGAGTTACCTGGGGTCCGACCTCAGCCTGCATTCAGCCCATTTTGCCCTGTGGTGCCCTCCTGTACTAAGCCCTGAGCTGGTTCATGCTGGCCTACCTGACCTGGAGGTCTCTTGGTGAGAGAGCAGTGGGTTCCAAGGAGTCCTTGTCCCAAGAAGTGGAGGAGAGACAGCTTTTCAGGTGGCTGGAAAAGATGGATCAGAGCCAGCCTCTTGTGTCTCCCCTCTTTCCTCTCGGACTCTGTGTCTGTGAACTTGTGCTAGGGCCCTTGTATCAATTGCATCTTTTCAAACTCCACCCCAGCCAGCCCCTTCTACATTCTGATTGGCTACCTGTTTCAGTGGCGGAGATTTAAAGTGACCTGGTGCTGTACACCTCAACTTGCCATAACAATATGTTCAGAATTTACATGTGGGAGGCTACTTTTCATCAATTTTTAAGAATGCAGGAACAAAAAGAGGCACTGAAGACATCTCAGATCTCACATACAACAAGTATGTGTGATCTGAGGTGCCAGTAGCCAAATCCATGTACTGTTTCTGCCCCAACCGTACTAATACAACAACTAGAGAGCAGCTCTAATTCTGTTATGATGGATACTTAAAAGCAAACAGAAAAAGAAAAATAGTTTAGAAGATCTAGCATGGAGCAATGCCTCAATAAACTAATATAATTATTCCTATCAATATTATTTTCTAGCCAGGAATCTTTCACCAACACTGAGTATAGTTAAAAAAACATTTATCTAAAACTGATTTCTTTTAAAGTCATTGAAAAGAGTCCTTCTGGCTCAATTTTAAGAACTATCTGCAATATTACAATTGAAGGCTGCCTTTTTCCACTGTAAATCATGGGAGGAAGGATGGCATGGACAATGCACATTTTTACCTAGCCTTTCTTAGGAAACTAAGTTTTTTATTTGTCATTTTTCTGAATCAATTATATCATTAATTTTTATCCTTAAGGCAATGTTTATATTTATGCACATTTACTAAAACACTCATCTGCCCTTTAGATTTTCTGTCTTAATCTGCAATCCAGAAGTTTTACATCCGTTTCCTTGATTACTAATTGAATAGTTCCTATATCATGACTTGAATTGTCTGTTTTTTTACCTCTAATAATTTTACATGCATTTATTTGATTATTGACAAAAATAATTTCTATTTCATAACTTTGAAATGGATTGTTTTTTTTTTTTCTTTGCCCTCATTCTCCAAGACCATGAAACTTTACTATTTCCTTTCCTTCAACAAGAAACTTTGAACATCTACTTACTCTCCTTAGTAAATTCTAATTGCTCATTCCTTTACTTCCAAGGTACAAGAATCTGACTCTTTTGTTTTACTAAAGTCAGAGTTCTTCACTGGCTACAAAGTTTTACCTTTGTTTTGAAGATGGGTTAACCATTGGGTAGACTAATGAAGTACACAAACTTTTTAAAGCATGTACCTATAAGTTCTTTTCAGAGAAGATTGCTTATGTTCTCACCCTTTCCATTTAATCTCTACTTTAGTGCCATTTCTAGTCTAATACAGAGCTATGAAATTATAAGCAATGAATTTTCTTTTAGCCTTTGGTGTTATGTTACATAAACAATATAAAGTGCTCACTCAGACTTAATTAGTGGGTAATAATAGGTTTTAGTTTTCTCAGTGATCTCCTACTTGTTTTATAGAGACAGTAGTTTGGAACCTCTGCTAAAATTCATGTCAATTGTGTCATTCCAAACCCTATAAGCAAACCTCTCTCCATTTTTAAAACTGTATGAAAGCTATGACAGATGGAAAATTTTCTCCAATTTTTGGACTGTAGTCTAAAAACTTTCATAGAAGTTTGCAGTTCCCTCTATTACAGAACATGTGAACTGAACCATAAAAAAATTTATTTATTTGCTTAAAATACTACACTGTGATGAGGATTTTGCTATTTCCCCAAACAGCAAAATCCAGTTCTGTTAAATGTACATAGCTAATATTTTATAATAGAATAGTAGCTTCAAGTAAATAAGTTCAATTTTATTTAAGTATATAAAATAAATACAGAATAATAATTGATGACATTTACTGTTTTCTTTATATATCTATTTTATAAGCTTTCCCAGGAATAAAAACAGGGTAATTTTGCAACAAGTCATAGATTACCACAACAAAATTTCATGGGGAAGCTATAATTATTATTGAGGATAAAATAAAAATTTTATAGGTGATCTTCGAATTGAGTTCATGTAAACAGAGTAGGCAAAGTGGGAGGCATGTTCATGATATTGGTAGTACCAAATAGTGGTCACTCTAATGGTACGGCGTGGTTTTAGTACTGCATATGCATAAGGCCATCATAAACAGTGTTAAAATCATGTTACATCAATGATCATGAATAAGTAAATAAATCAGAATATAACAGAAACTACTATGGGGCCACTTAAAATAAATAAGCATTTTAGAATTTGTTTGAGCAAACATAGATATATCAAGAATAGTAATCCAAATTTCTGAGATTCTGAGTTTTTTTGCCTTAAAGCTGTTAGGTAAATTCTTTGGAATCAGAAAGCAAACAAATAATGTATATTAAGGTCTGTGTAGATATTAAGATTCTTTCAAATAACAAATAGTAGTAATTTCTAACTGACTTTAATAGCAAAACAATGCTAAAATAATGAGTTTTTTTGTTTAATGATGAATCAAATATAACAAATTAGGAAGCATTACATAATCTATATGGGGGGCACATCACTGTATCACTGTATCACTGTCTTCCCATTCATCATCGATTTGCTCGAGCGGGCCCCAGTAACATCTCCATATGTCCTGTCCCATGCTAGTAGAGCCCAAGGCATCTGCTTGCTCCAGGAACATAAAGAGCCTTAATCCATTCCGGAATGAGGTCTATAATTGTTACTGGTATTTGGCATATCAAATACAACACGGGTAGCTTGCCAGGCTCTGCCATGCAGGTAGCATATTCTGGTAGGCATCTCTAAATCCAGCATTTATTGATGGGGGCACATAGTCTCATATTAAATGTAGATAAGGACCTGAGAGATAGTATGAGATAGTATAGAACTTGGTGCTTGGCATATGGCTGACCCTGGTTCAATCTCTAGTACCACATTTTTCCATGAACATTGCCTGGTGTATCCATCAAGGCTCCTTGAGTATTTCTGGTGTGACCTGGGTAATCTCTGGCACTGCAGTACACATCCTCATGCACTAGCATTGAACTATGGTCCACTTGGCAGTTATCATCAGATGGGGCTCTACACTGTCTGAGCACCAATTGAAAGACACAAAAAATATAAATTGAGGGCAATCAAAATCATTGAGCATCTAAGTTATTGCAAACTTCTAAAATTAGAAGGTATGTTATCTCCTCAGTGGAAATGGTATCTCTGCTTAAAGACATAGTTTTCTCTACATAAATTTGTGAATCTTTTAATGTATTTAAAAATCACAGAGCCTACAGAGATTAGAGGTCATGTCACACAATTTATAAAATGATTAAAAGGATAGATAGTAGAAAGGATGGGAGGAATACTTTAAAAGATCTCAGTTTGGCATGGTTAAATGATTTAGGACATGGGAATTTGAGAATGATTTGGGTTTATCAGTTTATGCCACACAGTACTAGTGTGTTTACAGTTTAAGGACTAACAGATTCTATTGCAGAGATCATTATTATATTTTTCACACAATTGTTCTTATGGAACTCAAAAGACAGTGATATTTTATGAGGCTAGGATAAACCTTTATTTAGTCATTTTGTAGATTAAGCAGATGTACTGAAAATTGTGACAGCATTATGACTGTTACGAATAAAAAAGATATTTTCTTAGCTCATATATTGATCATTCAGAAAGTACAATATGTTCTGAATAAGATATTGATTTCTATTAGTTTCCCTTGAACTTCACATGTGAAACAAATTCAGAATTATTTACAAATCACAAACTTTCAATTCATAAGACTGAGATGTGAGATTTGATTATTTTATATTAATAATTCTTTCATAAGTTTTACAGTGATCTCAATTGATAAATGATGAATATACTTTTGAGATACATAAAATTTCTCGAACTGCAGACGTTGAATGCAACTCATATAACCCATCTTAACAGTGAGTTTGGAATAAAAGCTACTGTCATTGTATGCAGGGGAAATAGAATCATTTCTGGCCATAGTTAATGGTAAAATTCCTACCTTATGTGTAAGAAGTCTTGCCACTTCTAAGACAGAATTCTCAAAGGTAATTTGATGAACAATTTCAATGTTTATACTTAGATCAGGTATATTTATATTTAGACTTGAATATAATAGACTTTTTAAGGCTCTTCTATATGGCCTAAGTTCTTTTTTAATTTCTTAATTTTTTTATTTTTTTATTATACCACAGTGAAAAAAACAGTTACAAAGGTGTTCATATTTGGTTCTTGGTAATACAGTATTCCAGCACCCATCTCTCTACCAGTGCCACATCCCCACCACCAGAATATCCACACTCCCTCCCACCCACTCCCAGGCTGCCTCAGTAGCAGGTACCCCCTTTTCCTCTCTTTCTCTTTTTGTCTCTCTCTCTCTCTCTCTGTCTCTGCATCTCTCGCTCCCTTCTTTTACACATTGTGGCTAGCCCTGCAGCCATTTAGGGTTTATCATGTAAGTCTCTTTGTGTATATTCAATGGTGAGTTCTAGTCTGACATTACCATTGCCCACACTCAGTAAAACACTGCAAAATATTTATATCCCATTAATGAATTCAGTCTTTCTATATCTGTCTTTTTTCTTCTGACTAATTTCAGTCAGCATGATAGTCTCCGTGTCCATCCATTTGCAGATAATTTCACAATTTCGTCTTTTCTGACAGCTGTATAGCATTCCTGTATAGTATTCCATCGTGTAGATGATCCAGATTTCTTTAGCCAGTCTTCTGTTCTCGGGCACTTAGGTTTTTTCCATATTTTAGTTATTGTGAGTAGTGCAGCGATGAATAAAAAAAGTACAGATAGTGTTTCTGCTTTGTGTTTTTCGGTCTCTAGGGTATATTCCCAGGAATGCTATTGTTGGATCAAATGGGAGCTCAATATCTAGTTTCTGGAAGAATGCCCATATTGTTTTCCAAAAGGGCTGGACCAATTGGCACTCCCACCAACAGTGGATGAGAGTCCCTTTTTCCCCACATCCACGCCAGCACCGGTTGTTCCTCAATATAATCCAGGCCATCTACTACAATCCCATAGCGAGCATCATTCTCAATGGGGAACAACTGAAAGCCTTCCCCTTAAGATTAGGGACAAGACTGATCTTAAGGGGCTGCCCACTCTCACCACTTCTATTAATATAGTAGTGGAAGTACTTTCCATAGCAATCAGGAAAGAAAAGGACATTAAGGGCATCCTGAAAGGAAGGGAAGAAGCCAAGTTGTCACTATTTGCAGATGACATGATATTAAATATGGAAAACCTAAACTCTCTACCCCAAAACTCCCAGAAATAATAGATTCTTACAGCAGAGTGGCAGGGTACAAAATAAATACCCAAAAGTTACTGGCCTTCCTATATGCAAACAACTAATGAGAAGAAAGGGACATTAAAGAAACTATCCATTCACAGTTGTGCCGCAGAAAATCAAATACCTAGGAATCAGTTTGACAAAGAATGTAAAGGATCTCTACAAAGAAAACTACAAAAAGTTACTTCAGGAAATAAAAGTGGACCTGAGGAAATGGAGACACATTCTCTGCTCATGGATTGGAAGGATTAACATTATCAAAATGGTAATACTCCTAAAGCTTTATACAGATTCAATGCGGTCCCTATAAAGATACCCATGATGTTCTTCAAAGAAAATGAACAAACACTCCTGAAATTTGTATGGAATAATAAACCTGCCCACAAATAGCTAAAGAAATCCTTGGGGAAAAGAAAATGGGAGGTATCACTTTCCCCAACCTCAAGCTCTACTACAGAGCAGTTGTAATTAAGACAGTATGTATTGGTATAGAGACAGACCCGTAGACCTATGGAATAGAACTGAATATCCTGAAACACACTCTCAAATATACAATCATTTAATCTTCAATGAAGTAGCAAAAAATATTAAGTGAAGCAAGAAAGCCTCTTCAACAAATGGTGCTGGGAAAACTGAGGAGCTACGTGTAAAAATGCGAACTTAGACCTCCTTTTAATGCCATGCACAAAAGTCAGATCAAAATGAATTATAGATCTCAACATCATACATAAATCTATAAGGTACATCGAAGAAAATATAGGAAAAGTGCTCTACGACATCGAAACTAAAAGTATCTTTAAAGACGACACACCACTGACCAAGCAAATGGAAGCAGAGATAAACAAGTGGGATTATAAAAAATTGAGAAGCTTCTGCACCTCAAAAGAAATGGTAACCAAGATACAAAGAAAATCCACAGAGTTCGAAAAGATATTCACCCAATACCCATCTGACAAGGGGTTACTATCCAGGATATATCAGGCACTGATAGCACTTCACAAGAAAAAAAACAGCCAACCCCATCAAAAAATGGGGAGCTTCCGAGAGAGAAGAAATTCAAAAGGCCAAAAGGGATGTGAAAAAGTGCTCTTCATCATTAATCATCAGGGAGTTGCAAATCAAAACAACAATGAGGTACCATCTCACACCACAGAGACTGGCACACATCCAAAACAGCAAGACTTGAATATAATAGACTTTTCAAGTCTATATTTAGACTATATTATAAGAGAGGGTCAAAAATAGAGATAGAAGTGTTTATACATAATCTGATTTAGATTAATATGTTTTGTCATGGTTTTTTGAAACATGTTAGAGATCCCAGTTATAGTATATGTCCTGAAAAAGAAAATATATAAAGACTGGGAAAAAGAGAAGTAAAATTGTCCTCTGTGAGAGGCCAGAGCGATAGCCCAGCAGGTAGGGCATTTGCCTTGCACATGGCCTACCCGGATTCTATCCCCAGCATCCCATATGGTCCCCTGAGCACTGCCAGGAGTAATTCCTGAGTGAAAAAGCCAGGAGTAACCCCTGAGCATTGCCGGGTGTAACCCAAAAAGCAAAAAAAAAAATTGTCATCTGTGAGTAAAGTGATACTAACATAGAAAATCTCCACGATTTCTGTAAAAAGGAAAGTCTTCCATGTATAGAAATGCAATGTACATGTTGATCTTGTACCTTGAAAACAGACTGGACTTATTAGTTAAAACTGTTTTTTAATATACATTCCTTAACATTTTACATATATAGGAGCCAGAGCAATAGTACAGCAGGTAAAGCACTTGTCTTAGATGTGGCAGATCTGTGTTCAATAGACTTGAGCAGGCATTCCAGGTGTGACCCCAAAACAACAAACCCAAAAGGTATCTGTATAGAATCATGACACCTCAAATAGAAATGTTTTTCAATCTTCCTTTCTAATCAGAATGTCATTATTTCCTTTTCTTGCTTAATCATCTTGGTTATAATAGTCATAACTATCATTGTTGAGCAGAATTGAGCAAATATTATAATCTTGTTACTGGTACGAAAAGATAGTCACTATTTTACTAGTAAGTTTTGCACTATTACAAGTGAGATTTTCATAGACATCCAATATCAGGTTGAAAATGTGCTTTTTAAATGAAAACAATATTAGAACATAATAAAATTTCCTCAAAGAAAGTGTTGCTGTTTTTTCTTAAAATGATTAAAAAATCGATAGCATTTCTAAATTTCAAAAATTTACATTTCTTAGAGATAAACCATTTTCAGTATCTTGTCATCAACTTGATTTTGTGGTCTTTTTTTTTCTAACTTTGATATTTGTCATTAAAGTAAAAGTCAGGTTAAAATTTTAACATATAAATATTTTAACATTTAAATTTTAATATTTATTTACATTTTCACATATAAATATTTACTTTTTCTTTATATAATTTTTTTTTATAAAACTGTAGGCCCTGTAGGAAGACACTAATTTACTTTTTGTTTTGTAGTTCTTTATCAAAGGAAAGGTATTTTAGTATTGTAAAAGCATATGCTGGAACACTGTATGAAGAAACACAAACATGAACGTCTTTGTAGCTATATATCTCATGGTGGTATATTAAAAAAAGGAAATAAAAAACATATTCATATATATAATTGTTAATGAGGATAATGATTTTATTTATTTTGCAGTACTGGAGATCAAACCCCATGTCTGCAAAAATCATATTCCACCATTGTGCCCCCATTCTTATACTACTATTGCCTTTAAATTTTTCTTATATATATTTTTTGCAGATTCTTTCATGTTTTTATCTTTATATATACACATAATTATTGTTATTTTATTAAAGCACCATGATTCAAAATTAATCGATAGTTGGATTTTAGTCCTACCATATTCTAAAACCAATTCCATCACCAGTTTCTTCCCTCCACAGGGTTCCCAGGTTCTCTCCCAACTAACCCACATCTCTGTTTTGCCAATTTATCGGTGCATTTTTAAGTTTGATTTCTGAACTTTGAATTTATTTTCAGTCTTGTTGACTGTGGTTTGGATATTTAGCTATGCCACTCCTTTTCACCACCAATGTACTTGAGTCCTCTTGACCCTTGTTACCTGTTGCTTTCCCTCCATGTTTTCTTCCTGCCTTAATTTCTTTCCTTCTCTGTATTTCTCCTTCTTATACTTTTGGGCCAAGGGTGAATTAGGCATTTCCTCCTTTCAAATATTGCACTTGTCCTTAAAAGTTTCTCCTCTGCCACCAGGTGCGTTCCCGGGGCCGCCACGGGCCCGAGGCCGCCCCGGAGGCCCCACCCGCCCCAACCCCGCGCGCCCGGCGCCCCCGCCCCCAGGTGCGTTCCCCGGCGGCTGCCCCTGACCACTGGGCTCCAGGAGAAACGGCTCCAGCTTTGAGGAGGGTCCCCACCCGCACCCATCGGGCGCAGGAACTCCCTCTGATGCCATCCAGCCCCGGCGCCCAGCAGATCCCTGCGCTCTTCCCACCAGTTGCAAAGTAATTCAGACACCTACTAACTTTACTGGCTAGTCACCCAGAACACTCATTTTCAACCTACGATAGTCATTATGGTAAAAGCAGCGCAAAAGTCCTTCAAGCTCTACGATTGAAGTTATTAATACCGATGAGTCCAGCAATAAGGATGAGCTATATAACCTCTCTGAAAAGGAATTTCGTAAGCAACTGTTAAAGATGTACAAGGAAATAAAAGAAACAATGGAATACAAACTCAGTAAAAGTACAAGAGGAATTGAGAGCAGAATTGAGTAAATTTCAGACCAAAGTACAAGCAGAAATGACAGATATTAAAAATGAGGGTAAGTGAACTGAAAAACACAGGAGAAGGCCTCCAAAGCAGAGTAACAGCTACTGAAGAAAGAATTAGTGATCTCGTAGATGAGGTTCAGAAATTCTGTAGACAACACCAGAAGATGGAAAAAAGACTCACAATCAACGAGCAGACTACCAGAGAAAATCGGGATGAAGCCAAAAGGAACAACATACGCATCATTGGGGTGCCAGAAGGTCAAGAAGAAAACCCTGATGAAGAAGATACTGTCAAAGCCATCATCGCTGAAAAGTTTCCCGAACTGAAGAAAGCATGCTCCCAGATACAGGAGGTCCGAAGGATACCAGCTAAAAGAAACCCCAATAAGAATACTCCAAGACACATCCTTATTAAAATGACAAAAAACGATAGACAGAGATAGAATACTGAAAGCAGCAAGATCAAAGAAGGAAATCATATACAAAGGAGCATCCCTGAGATTTACAGCAGACTTCTCAGATGAAACACTCCAAGCCCGAAAACAATGGTGGGATATAGTGAAAAGACTCAATGAACTCCAGGCCTCACCAAGAATTCTTTACCCAGCTAGACTTACTTTCAGATGCGAAGGAAAGATACACAACTTCATGGATAAACAACAACTCAAGAAATTCATAGACTCAAAACCAACTCAAAAAGAAGGATTGAAGGGTCTATTGTAAAATAAGACAACCCAAAACCACAACAACGTTAAACAGAAAGATGGCACAAAATCCAATGACAATAATCTCGCTCAACGTCAATGGTCTAAATGCACCAATTAAGAGACACAGGGTGGCAAAATGGATTAAAAAACTGAATCCAACATTCTGCTGCCTACAAGAAACACATCTGAATAACCAGAGCAAACACAGACTCAAAGTCAAAGGCTGGAAGACCATTCTCCACGCAAACAACCCCTCCAAAAAGGCGGGTGTGGCCATACTCGTATCTGACAATATAGATTTCAGGCTGAAAAAGATCAAAAGGGACAATGAAGGCCATTTCTTAATAATTAAGGGGTATGTTTACCAGGAAGAAATCACACTGCTAAACATATATGCGCCTAAACGAGGGGTCAGCAAAATACTTAAAAGCGACTATTAATAGACCTCAAAGAAGACATTAACAGTAGCACAATAATAGTCGGAGACTTCAACACTGCCTTATAGACTATGGATAGATCGACGAGGGCTGAAACTCACCAGGGAAATACTGGACCTGAAGGAAGAAATAGAAGAAAGAGAGCTGGTTGATATATATAGGGCTTTTCATCCCAAAAAAGCTGAATACACTTTTTTTTCCAGTGCACATGGAACATACTCCAAGATAGACCATATACTGAGCCACAAAGCATACCTCAACAAAATAAAAAGATTGAAATTGTGTCGACTATCTTTTCAGATCACGATGCACTGAAAATAGTAGTGAACCATACACAGAAGCAGGGAGCTAAACCAAACACCTGGAAACTAAACAGCTCACTGCTGAACAACAAATGGGTCATAGAAGAAATCAATCAGGAAATCAAAAGATTCTTAGAAACAAATGACAATGAAGATACCAACTATCAGAACTTGTGGGACACAGCAAAAGCTGTATTAAGAGGAAAGTTCATAGCTCTGCAAGCATTCATCAGAGAAAGAAGAAAGGGCCCATATAAATAACCTGACCTCACAGCTGAAAATATTAGAAAAAGACCAACAAGGGGAAGCCCAACCCAGGCAGAAGGAAGGAAATAGTGAAACTTAGGGAGGAAATCAACGACCTGGAACCAAAAAAACAATCCGAAAGATTAATGAAACCAAGAGCTGGTTTTTTTGAAAAATTAAACAAGATCGACAAGCCACTGGCAAGACTTGTAAGGACAGGGAAAGAGAGAACCCAAATAAACAGAATCAGAAATGAAAATGGTGACATCACAACAGAAAAAACAGAAATACCAAAAGATCATCAGAGGTTATTTTGAGAACCTGTATGCCACAAAACATGAGAACCTAGAAGAAATGGATAAATTCCTGAAGTCCTATAACCTCCCACGATTGAAACAAGAAGACCTCCAATACCTAAATAAGCCTATCACCATCGGGAAATTGAAACAGTAATTAAAAGTCTGCCCAAACGTTTACAAAAGCCCAGGTCCAGATGGGTTCACTGGCGAATTCTACCAAACCTTTAAGGAGGACCTACTGCCAGTCCTGTTCAAGCTCTTCCAGGAAATAGAAGAAACAGAAACACTCCCAAACAGCTTCTACGAGGCGCATATCACCCTGATACCCAAAGCAGGGAGAGACAATACAAAGAAGGAAAATTACAGACCAATCTCCTTGATGAACACAGATGCTAAGATCTTCAACAAAATACTAGCAAACAGGAATCCAAAGACTCATCAAAAGATCATACATCATGACCAAGTAGGATTCATCCCGGGAATGCAAGGGATGGTTCAACATTCGCAAATCAATCAACATAATACATCACTTCAATAAGAGAAAAAATAAAAACCATATGGTCCCTATCGATAGATGCAGAAAAAGCATTTGACAAGATCCAGCACCCATTCATGATTAAAACCCTCCAGAAAATGGGAATTGAAGGAAGCTTCCTCAAGATAGTCAAAGCCATCTACCAAAAGCCCACAGCGAGTATCATTCTCAATGGGGGGAAAAATTGAAAGCCTTTCCCTTAAGATCAGGGAACCACAAGGTTTCCCTCTCTCTCACTCTTTTATTCAATATAGTACTGGAGGTACTCGCCACTAGCAATCAGAGAAGAAAAGTACATTAAGGGCACCCAGATAGGCAAGGAAGAAATCAAGCTATCATTATTTGCAGATGACATGATATTATACCTAGAGAACCCTAAACTCTCGACCCAAAAACTCTTAGAAACAATAGATAGGTATAGTAGAGTGGCAGGGTACACAAAATCAATA
>JAJIBD010024125.1:0-51253 GCA_021461705.1 Cryptotis parvus
CCTGAGGACAGAGTCAATAATAGCCTCTGATGACTGAACAAATAAACTAAGGTACATCTACATAATAGAATACTATGCAGCTGTCAGGAAAAATAAAGTTATGAAATTTGCCTATAAGTTGATGGATATGGAGAGGATCATGCTGAGTGAAATTAGCCAGAAGGAAAGGAGATAATATATGTATATATATGTGTATATATATGTATACATATATATGTATATATATATATGTATACATATAGGACATATATATGTATCATATATATATGTATTCCACAAATAAATGGGGTTAGGGGTTAGGGATTAGGGGATATATATATATATATTGTGTGTGTGTGTGTGTGTGTGTGTCTGGATCAGGCATAACTGGGCTTGAAATAGCTGGCTGTAGGGTGAGACTCTGATGAGCAGGGCTGTGATCAACTCTTTTGTTGGGTGGAGCTCTGACAAGCTATGAAGTCCGGAGGTTGAAAATGGCGTCCCTCATTGTGTGGGGGGTTCCTCTGGCTTCTTGTGCGGCTCTGCTGGGATGGCAGGCCATGGCTAAAACCTGCCTTCCCTCCTGGGTGCCTCATGATCAGCTAGGCACAGGGAGAGCTGGTAGCAGCTCTACCCGGTATCTCTGAGACTCTGGATCAGGCAAACCTGGGCTTGAAATAGATGGCTGTAGGGTGGGACTCTGACGAGCAGGGCTGTGATCAGCTCTTCTGCTGGGTGGAGCCCTGATGAGCTGTGAAGTCCAAAGGTTGAAAAATGGCTTCCCTCAGGATGTTGGGGGTTCCTCTGGCTTCTTGCAAGGCTTTGCTGGGATGGCAGGCCAGGGCTAGAAACCACCTTCCCTCCTGGGCACCTCATGATCAGCTGGGCACATTGGAGAGCCGGTAGCAGCTCTACCCCTTTGTACACATATATGTAGTATGATACCAATATCCAAGGCCAGACAAAACAAGGGTTAGGAGGTCTTGTCAATAGGTGGAATAAACTGCAAATGTGTGTGACTCAGAGGTTAGGTAAAACAGAGAAGAGAACTGTTGCAGGACTCCTCTAAGAGCCCCCTTCTCTACCTTAGAAAGATTTTTCCAGGCAGATCTTAGCTCAAGACATTAGCATATAAAAGGGCCTAGGTGAGGTGCTAGGAGAGATTACCTGAGGGCATTTGACCCTCCCTGCTTTCCATAACAGTGGGAGGGAGGTTTGAGTTGCAGGGGTATAATACTAGCCTGCTTCCTCTCTCCTGCAGCTCTTTTTGGGCTCTCTCTTTGTGAGCTCGCACCCTTCTTGGGAGTCTTCTCTTTGTCTCCTCTTTACAGGGCCTTTACATATGGTGGCCGCCATCTTGCCTACACATGGCTGGGGTTCTAGCCTGGAATCCTAAGCACCGGCTTTTCCTATTGCTGACTTGTATGCCTGAACCTGTGATCAGTAAAGCCTTTTTAAAACTGCATCGGATTCCTGAGTTTTCATCCATTCCTCGCCGGCTTCAGAGGTAGAAGGGAACTCACTTCCGCACTGTTGGGGACCCCGACAGAGCTCCCCAACAGGGAACAATGTGCCAATAATTGTTGGAAATGATAATACCAGCCTAGAACTGAGCATTGAATATAGGCAAAAGGATATACATATACATGATAACTTCGAAATGTATGTATTGAAGCCACAATGTGTAAGAAAGAGAGAGAGAGAGAGAGAGAGTCAAAGTGCCTGCCATAGAGGCAGTCTGGGGGGGAGGGGGAGGGAATCAGAGGAATTGATGGTAGGATATGGGCACTGGAGGAGGGATGGGTGCTATACACTATATGACTGAAACCCAATCATGAACATCTTTGTAATTGTATATCTCATGGTGGTATAATAAAAAACAAACAAACAAAAAAGAATAGCCTCTGAACACTGTTTAGGTATGATCCCTAAACAGATCCAAAAACTCAAATATCAAAACTGAACCTTATCAAACACTGGGTAGTGGAATGAATAGATGTTTATCCAAAGAAGACTTATAGACCACCAGAGCCACATAAAAAAGAAATTTTCCTTACCCTTGACAATAGGGAAATTAAGATTAGCATGATGTTAGAATATCACTTGTGGCCTATGAGAATGCCCTGTATCACAAAGATCAGAAGCAGTGTATTGGAGATGTAGAGTAAAAGCAACCTTGTGTATTGGTGGTGGAAATTTAAATTGGTCCAGTCTCTTTGGGAATCAGTACAGAGATTTATTAAGTGCTAAAAATAGACTTAATGTACAATTCAGAAATTCCATGCATTGGTATCTGTCAAGAACTATAAAACAGAAATTTTAAAGTGTATGTGCTCTCTTATGTACATTGCTGTGCTACTTATAGAGTTATAGAGGTCTGTCTACACAATGGAGTATCACTCAGCTATAAGAAAAAGATGAAAGCTTGTCTCTTGCAACAATATGGATGGAAATGGAGGGGGCTAAAATAAATATTTCAGAAGAAGAAAGACCAATACCAGAGACTCTCAGTCATACATAGGTGGGATATAGAAAAAGGAAACAAGATAACAGAATATTTAAATCTAGCCCCTGGATTTGGAACCAAACTGAACTTGCCAGAAGGGGAAGGAACACAATAGCTGGCATTGTAGTGGAGGACATGGTATGACAACTCACTGCTGAACAGTGTGAAATGACTCCTGAGATGCACACACTTGATAAACTAATGTTTCCTAAAAAAAAAATAGAAAATAAGAGACAAAATTTTAAAACCTTAATATTAGGCAAAAGGAATAGTGTAGTCAAGATATCAGTGTCTAACTTTGATGTTACAGTGAGGTGGCTTATTGGTATCAAGAAGCAGATGGAAGAATCATTCCTAAATGTAAAATAGATGCCTTCTCTTAGTTTCAGTCCATTGGTACCAAGGTCAGAGCATAGGCTTACTTATCACCTTCACATTTCCCAGGATGTAGGAAGGAGCCGTAATGTAGAGGTTTAATGACAGAAGAGTTTTGCTTTGAGAACGTAACTTGTAGAGTCATAGTGAAATATTTCCCTTTTTCAAGTGGACTCAGTTCACCGTTTTGCTTTAAATTGTATAGGAAGCCAGCAAGATAGCAATCATTTAACATTGTATTTTGCTATTAGAATATAGAATCATCAGCTGTAACCTGGATCTGAAGCTCAGGATAGAAGCCATAATCACTTTTTATCTTCTTTGCCACAGTGAATGAGAACAAAATTTCTAAAGGGTGATTGCAAACGGGTGAATGTACTTTATATTCAGCAGGAAGAAAGGAACTGGTAGGGAGATAAAGAATAGTCAAAGAGAGTTACTTTCTTCATTGTAAAAAAGTATTCCTTCTGCTCAGCCACACAAAACCCTTTTGGCATGATTACAGGATAAAACTCAAATGCAGGAAGCAAGCTTCCTATTTGTAAGCTCTGAAAAATATCAAGTGAATTCACTACAGTTCAATAAAAAAAAGGTAGAACCCAGGACACAAGGCTGTGCTACAGACCTCCCTTTGCATCTCATCCTGCTCCCACTCTTGGCACATTAAGATGCTCACCAAGTGTTGCTGCATTGATTTGTCACTGATCCACCATGAGGGAAGGGATGAAATAGTAAGGATAGATATTACCTCCTCACCAATGGAAAGACTCTGGAACCCAGTGGTCCCAACAATTTTAGAAGCTCTTCTTTTGCCCCTTAGTATTAGAACACAGATGTTAATTTGCCCTAGAAGGCCAAAATTTGCCCTATGTAGGCCAAAATATTTTAACAGATTTTAATACCTAAAAAGAAGAGAAATAAAAACAAGTTTTAAGACTCCACCTTGCCTCTTGAAAGCATTATTTATGTATAGTTACTTTCTACTTGGTACTCAGATAGCATTCTAAATGGTACTGTAGATTGGTACACCAGATGAAACTTTATTTTTTAAATTTTTAAAAATATTTTATACCACCGTGAGATATACAGTTACAAAGGTGTTCATATTTGGGTTTCAGTCATACAGTGTTTTAGCACCCATCGCTCCACCAGTGCCCATCTCCCACCACCAATGTCCCCAATCCTCCCCTTCCCTAGCCTGCCTCTATGGCAGGTTCTTTATCTCTTCTATCTCCCTCTCTCTCTTTCTTGCTTCTCTTACACGTTGTGAATTGCAATACATACATCTAGAGGTTATCATGTATATCTTTTGCCTGTATTCAATGCTCGGTTATAGGCTGATATTTTCACTTTCGAACAATTATTAAAACACTGTTCCCGGGACCGGAATGATAGTCCAGTGGGTAGGGCATTTGCCTTGCACACGGCCAGCCTTTGCTGGCCCAGGTTTGATTCCTGGCATCCCATATAGTCCCCCCGAGCACCGCCAGGAGTAATTCCTGAGTGCAAAGGCAGGAGTAACCCTGAGCATCGCGGGTATGACCCAAAAAGCAAAAAAAAAAAAAAAAAAAACTCACTTAACATCCTGTTATTCATCAATTTGCTTGAGTGGGAGCTGTGATATTTCCATTTGACCCTATCATGTGTCAGTGTAGCCCAATGGCATCTGGTTGCTTCAGGAATATGAAAAACCTCAAACCGTTCGCTCAGGGTCTTGACAAAGAAGTCTGACCATCTTGTAGGTAGGCAGCCACATGATCTTTTGACATCCTGTGGGATCCAGTCAGTAATGGCTCTAGTCCAGTGGTTGTCTCCAAATCGTATTATATGTCCAGCCCATCTGATTTTCGATGTCTTGGCAAACGAGACAGCGTCCCTGATTCTGGAACAGCAATGGAGGTCGGAGCTCTGGATTCCTTCTTTCACTTAAGTGAGGCGTGATATTCCAAGCATAGCTCTTTCTATTCCTCTTTGGGAGACCCGAATAGCATTCTCATCCTGCTTTTGTAGGGCCCAGGTCTCTGAGGCATATGTTAATATAGTGAGAACAGTGGAGTCTAAGAGATGTTCCCGGAGCTGGAGGTTCATGAATAAAAAATGTTCATCTCTCACTTCCAGTACTATATTGAATAAAAGTGGTGAGAGTGGGCAACTTTGTCTTGTCCCTAATCTTAGGGAGAAAGCTTTCAATTTTTCCACGTTGAGAGTGATACTTGCTATGGGTTTTGGTAGATGGCTTTGACTATATTGAGGAAAGTTCCTTCAATTCCCATTTTTGGAAGGTTTTAATCATGAAAATGTTTTGGATCTTAAATGCTTTTTCTGCATCTATTGATGTGATCAGATGATTTTTATTTTTCCTCTTATTGATATGATGTATTATGTTGATTGACTTGGGAATGTTGAACCATCTTTGCATTCCTGGGATGAATCCTACTTGGTCATGATGTATAATCTTTTGATGAATCTTGGGTTCTGTTTGCTAGTATTTTGTTGAAGATCTTAGCATCTATGTTCATCAGGAGATTGGTCTGTAGTTTGTTGTGTGTGTGTGTGTGTGTGTGTGTGTGTTGTCTCTGCCTGCTTTGGGTATCAGGGTGATAGGTGCCTCGTAGAAGCTGTTAGGGAGTGTTTCTGATTCTACTATTTTCTGGAAGAACTTGAAAAGTATTGGCAGTATGTCCTCCTTAAAGGTTTGTAAGAATTCACTAGTGAATCCATCTGGATCTGGGATTTTGTGTTTGGCCAGAATTTTAATTGTTGTTTCAATTTCCTCGATGGTGATAGGCTTATTCAGGAATTGCAGGTCTTCTTGTTTCAGCCTTTGGAGGTTATAGGATTTCAGGAATTTAACCTTTTTTTCTAAGTTTTCATGTTTCATGGCATACAGACTCTCAAAGTAATCTGTGATGATCTTTTGTATTTCTGTGGTTTCTGTTATGACGTCCCCTTTTCATTTCTGATTCTGTTTATTTAGGTTCTCTCTTTAACTGTCCTTACAAGTTTTGCCAGTGATTTGTTGAGCTTGTTTATTTTTTCAAAGAACCAGCTCTTGATTTTATTAATCTTTTAGATTGCTTTTCAGGTTTCCAGCTCATTGATTTCCTCTCTAATTTTTATTCTTTTCCTTCTTTCTGTCTGGTTTGAGCTCCTTTTGTTGTTCTGTTTCTAATATTTTAAACTGTGAATTCAGGTTATTTATGTGGGCCCATTTTTTTTCATGGTGTACTCTCACAGAGCTATGAGCTTTCCTCTTAACACTGCTTTTGCTGTGTCCCACAAGTTCTGATAGTTGGTGTCTTCATTTTCATTTGTTTCCAGGAATGTTTGGATTTTCTGTTTGATTTCTTCTATGACCCACTGGTTGTTCAGCAGTGTGCTGTTCAGTTTCCAGGTGTTTGGTGTAACACTGTGTGTGGTTAACTTCCATATTCAGTGCATCGTGGTCTGAGAAGATAGTTGAACAATTTCTATAATTTTTATTTTCTTGAATTATGTTTTGTGGTTCAGCATGTGATCTGTCTGGAGAATGTATCATGTGCACTGGACAAAAAATGTGTATTCAGCCTTTTTTTGGATGAAAAATCCCTGTATATATCAACCAGCTCTCTTTCTTCCATTTATTCCTTCAGGGCCAGTATTTTCTTGGTGAGTTACAGTCTTGTTGATCTATCAGTAGTTGATAAAGCAGTGTTGAAGTGTCTAACTACTATTGTGCTGCTGTTATTGTCTTTGAGGTCTATTACCAGTGTTTTTTGTGTTTTGCTGGCCCCTCGTTGGGTGCATGTAAGTTTAGTAATGTGATTTCTTCCTGATATACATATCCCTTAATTATTAAGAAATGGCTTTAACTGTCCTCTAACCATTCAGCCTGAAGTCTATATTGTCAGATACTAGTATGGCCTTTGTGGAGTTATTATTTTATGCGTTGAGAATTTTCTTCCAGCCTTTGACTTTGAGTCTGTGTTTGCTTTGATTATTCAAATGTGTTTCTTGTAGGCAGCAGAATGTTGGATTCAGTTTTTTAATCAATTTTGCCACTCTGCGCTCTCTTAATTGCTGCATTTAAACTGTTCACATTGAAAGAGATTATTTTTATTGGATTTTCTGTCATCTATCTCTTTAAACTTGTTGTGCTTTTTGGTTTTGTCTTATTTTACAATAGACCCTTCAGTCCTTTAAAGTTGGTTTTGAGTCTATGAAGTTCCTGAGTTGTTGCTTATCCCTGAAATTGTGTATCTTTCCTTCATATCTGAAGGTGAGTCTAGCCGGGTAAAGAATTCTTGGTGTGGCCTTCCGTTCATTGAATCTTTTCACAATATAACACCAATGTTATATACAGCAGAGAAGCATGTTGTAGTCTTAGGGATGCTCGTTTGTATGTGATTTTCTTCTTTGATCTTTGTGCTTTCAGTATTCTATCTCTGTCTATGGTTTTTATCATTCTAATTAGAATGTGTCTAAGAGTATTCTTTTTTATTAAATATTTTATCATACCACAGTGAGATATTCAATAACAATGTTGTTCATGTTTAGAGGTTTCCGTCACATAGTGTTCCAGCACCCCGCCCTCCACCAGTACCCATTTTCCACTACCAAAGTCCATGATTTCTTCCCCACTCCCCATAGCCTGCCTAAATGGCAGGGTCTTTATCTCTTTTCTCTCTCCCTCTCTTCTCTTTTCCTTCTCTTATACATTGTGGGTTGCACTACATACACTTAGAGGCCATCATGTGCACTTTTTGCCTGTATTTAATGCTCAGTTCTAGGTTGGTATTAGCACTTTTGGCATTTATTCATACATGTTCCCTTCTCTGTCATACCTAACCTGACTCCGACACGCTTTGCGGTAATTTCCACTTTTGGTAAGACCTCCTGATCCACGTTTCACCTGACATTGGATTTTGGTGTCATAATATGTATGGCAGGATCTAGCCCTGGCCCGCCACCCCAGGAGAGCCTCGCAACAAGCCAGATGACTCCCTCCCCAACTCCATGAAGCCCGCCATCTTCCACATCGGACTTCCCCTCATCAGAACTCCACCCAGCAGACGAGCCTATCACAGCCTGGCTCGCGCTGCAGCAAGCAGCTGTGTGGTTCATCAATAAATACTGATTTTAGAGGTGACTATTAGAGTATGCCACCTGCACGGCAAGCCTGGCAAGCTGCCCGTGTCATATTTGATATGCCAAATACCAGTAACAATTATATTAGGTCATTCCGATGACCTAATATAATGGTTTTAGGCTCTTTATGTATCTGGAGCAAGCAGATGCCCTTGGGCTCTACTAGCATGAGACAGGACATATGGAGATATTGCTGGTGCCCGCTCGAGCAAATAGATGATGAACGGGAAGATAGTGATATATATATATATATGTATATATATATCACTACGCATATATGATATATATCACTATGTATATATGTATATATGTATATATATACATATATATATATGTCATGCAAATAAAAGTCATTCTATATCTCTTTCCTTCTGAATAATTTCACTCAACATGATCCTTTCCATGTCCGTCCATTTATAGGCAAATTTCATAACTTCATTTTCCTAACAGCTTCATAGTATTCCATTGTGTAGATGTACCAAAGTTTCTTTATCCAGTCATCAGTTCTCGGGCAGACTGGTTGTTTCCAGGTTCTGGCTATTGTGAATAGTGCTGCTATGAAAATAAAAGTGCGGATGGAGTTTCCACTGTGTGTTTTTGGCTTCCCAGAGTATATTCCCTGGAGTGGTATGGCTGGGTCAAAAGGGAGCTCAATTTTTTTCCATATAGTTTTCCAAAAAGGCTGTACCAGTCGACATTTCCCACCACCAGTAAATGAGTGTCCCTTTTCTCTGCATCCACGCCAGCACTTATTCTTGCTCTTTTGGATATGTGCCAGTTTCTGTGGTGTGAAATGATATCGCATTGTTGTTTTGATTTGCATCTCTCTGATGATTAATGATGACAAACATTTTTTCATATGTCTTTTGGCCATTTGAACTTCTTCCTTGCTGAAGTTTCTGTTCATTTCTTCTTCCAATTTTTTGATGGGGTTGTTTGTTTTCTTCTTGGAAAGTTCTACCAGTGCCTGATATATCCTGGATATTAACCCCTTATCAGATGGGTATTAGGTGAATATTCTTTCCCATTCTGTAGGCTCTCTCTTTGTATCTTGGTCAATGTTTCTTTTGAGGTGCAGAAGCTTTTTAGCTTCATGTAGTCCCATATCTTTTTTTTCTAGCTGTTTTGTTTGGTGTTTCTTCTTTGAAGATGTCTTTTTTTAAAAATATTTCATTATACCACTGTGAGATATACAATTACAAAGATATACAATTAAAAAGTTCATATTTGGGTTTCTGTCATACAGTATTCCAGTACCCATAGCTCCACCAGTGCCCATCTCCCACCACCAATGTCCCTGGTTCCCTCCCCCAGCCGCCTCCATGGCAGGTTCTTTATTTCTTTCCCTTTCTCTCTCTTTCTCTTTTCCTTCCCTTCCAGACTATGGATTACAGAACATACATTAAAGGGTTGTCATGTGTATCTTTTTGCCTGTATTTAATGCTCAGTTCTAGGTTGGTATTAATACCCTTGACAATTGTTAGTACATTGTTCCATTTTCTGTCTCACCTAGCCTCCTGACTCCCACACGTTTGTGATAATTTCTACCTTTGACAAGACCTCCTGATACATGTTTCACTTTCCTTGGATACTGGTATCATAATATATACATATATATTTATGTCAGGCAAATAAATGCAGTCATTCTGTATCTGTCTCCTTCTGGCTAATTTCACTCAACATAATCTTCTCCATGTACATCCATTTATAGGCAAATTTTATAACTTCATTTTTCCTAACAGCTCCATAGTATTCATTGTGTAGATATACCAAAGCTTCTTATCCAGTCATTGATTCTCGGACACTCTGGTTGTTTCCAGATTCTGGCTATTGTGAATAATGCTGCTATGAACATAAAAGTAGGGATGGTGTTTCCGCTGCATGTTTTTAGCTTCGCAGAGTATATTCCCAGGAGTGGTATGGCTGGGTCAAAAGGGAGCTCATTTCTAGTCTTTGGAGGAATGTACATATTGTTTTCCAGAAAGGATGTACCAGCCGGTATTCCCACCAACAATGGATGAGTGTCCCCCTTTCCCCACATCCATGCCACCACTTGTTGTTTTTGCTCTTTTGAATATGTGCCAGTCTCTGTGGTGTAAAATGTTATCTCATTGTTGTTTTGATTTGCATCTCTCTGATGATTGGAGATGAGCATTTTTTCATATGTTTTTTTGCCATTGGAATTTTTTTCCTTGTTGAAGTTTCTGTTCATTTTTTGTGCTTTTTGGGTTTGGTCGTATTACAATAGACCCTTCAGTTCTTCTTTTAAAGTTGGTTTTGAGTCCATGAAGTTCCTGAGTTGTAGCTTATCCATGAAGTTGTGTATCTTTCTTTTCGTATCTGAATGTGAGTCTGGTCGGGTAAAGAATTCTTGGTGAGGCTGCAGTTCATTGAACCTTTTCACAATATCCCACCATTGTTTTTAGGCTAGGAGTGTTTATCAGAGAAGCCTGCTGTAAATCTTAGGGATGTTCCTTTGTTTGTGATTTCCTTCTTTGTTCTTGCTGTTTTCAGTATTCTATCTCTATCTATAGTTTTTGTCATTCTAATTAAGATGTGTCTTGGAGTATTCTTATTGGGGTTTCTTTTAGCTGGTATCCAAGGGCCTCCTGGATCTTGAGGCAAGTATTCTTTAGTTCCGGGAGCTTCTCAGCAATTATGGCTTTGACAGTTTCTTCTTCATCAGGGTTTTCTTCTTGCCCTTGTGGGACCCCAATGATCCATTTGTTATTTCTTCTGGCTTCATCCCAATTTTCTCTTGTTGTCTGTTCAGTAATTTGGAGTCTTTTTTCCATCTTCTGATGTTGTGTAGAGAATCTTTGGAACTCATCTTCAGGATCACTAATT
This sequence comes from Cryptotis parvus, assembly GCA_021461705.1. Lineage (NCBI taxonomy): Eukaryota > Metazoa > Chordata > Mammalia > Eulipotyphla > Soricidae > Cryptotis > Cryptotis parvus. The sequence goes on from JAJIBD010024125.1 coordinate 10,835, forward strand.
CTTTCTTCAGTAGCTATTATTCTGCTATGGGGGCCTTCCACTGTGTTTTTCATTTCATTTACCTCATTTTTAATATCTTTCATTTCCATTTGCATTTTCCTCACTTCTCTCATGTCCTCTTGTATTTTATTGATTTTGCATTCCATTGCTTCTTTGAGTTCCTTATGCATCCTTATCAATTCTTTCCGAAATTCCTTATCAGAGAGGTTATACAACTCATTGGTATTGCTTGGCTCATCTGGACTAGTGACTTCACTCACTGAGCTTGATGGAATTTTGCATTGCTTTACCATTATGACTATTGTAGGTTGCAAATATGAGTTCTTGAGTGACTAGGACTGTATAGTTAGTAGGTGTCTGGGCTGTTTGTAGAGTTTGGGTGGGTGGCAAGGAGTGTAGGGACAAAGGTTCACTGGTACCTCATGCAAGATAGATAGTAAATAGATTGCATGGACACGCTAAGCGCCCACGTAGTTTTGAGTTTTGGGATGTGGGTGTAGGGTTCTGGCCTGTTCTCTGGGGCTGATTGGGTCTCATGGAGATGCAAGGATCACACACACACACACACACACACACACACACACACACACACACACCTGTGGGGGAGGTTTTCAATCATTCTTGGAAGCACAAGGCCCAGTGGTGCGGGTGGAACCAAGGCCGTTTGCCTTGGTTCCCGTTGATAAAAGTTCTGGCTGTTTTCTGGGGCTGATTGGGTCCACGGAGATGAAAAGGATCACACACACACACCTGTGGGGCAGGTTGTAATCATTTCCGGAGCCTGATGATGTCTTTAGCTTCAATTTCGTGAAGTTTTTCCTATATTTTCTTCGATGTACTTTTATGGATTCAGGTCTGATATTGAGATATTTAATCCATTTTGATCTGATTTTTGTGCACGGTGATAGACAGAGGTCTGAATTCATTTTTTTTTACATGTAGCTGCCCAGTTTTCCCAGCACCACTTGTTGAAGAGGCTTTCCTTGCTCTTTTGTCGAAGATTAATTTTTCATGTATTTGATTCTCCCAATCCATGAGCAGGGAATGTGTTTTTACTTCCTTGCGCCCTCTTTTATTTCTTGAAGTAATGATTTGTAGTTCTCTTTGAAGAGGTCCTTTACGTTCTTCGTTAAACTGATTCCTAGGTATTTAATTTTTGTGGCACAATTGTGACTGGGATTGTGTTCTCAATATCCCTTTCCTCTCTTTCGTTATTTGTATATAGGAATGCCACTGACTTTTGGGTGTTGATTTTGTACCCTGCCACTCTGCTGTAAGCGTCTATTGTTTCTAGGAGTTTTTTGGTAGATAATTTAGGGTTCTCTAGGTATAATATCATGTCATCTGTGAATAGTGATAACTTGACTTCTTCCTTGCCTATCTGGATGCCCTTAATGTCCTGTTCTTCTCTGACTGCTATGGCAAGTACTTCCAGTACTATATTGAATAAAAGAGGTGAAAGGAGGCAACATTGTCTTATCCCTGATCTCTAAGAGTATTCTTATTGGGGTTTCTTTTAGCTGGTACCCTTCAGGTCTCCTGAATCTGGGAGCAAGTGTTCTTTAGTTCTGGGAATTTCTCAGCAATGAACGCTTTGACAGTTTCTTTTTCATCAGGGTTTTCTTCTTACCCTTCAGGGCCACAATGATCCATATGTTAGTCCTTATGACTTCATCCCAATTATCTCTTGTTGTCTGTTAATTGTACATCTTTTTCCCCATCTTCTTCTGTTGTCTAGAGAATCTTTGGACCTCGTCTTAAAGATCACTAATTCTTTCTTCACATCTTTAGATTGGTACTCAGGGGAATGTGTAGTAGGTGCTTTTTATTTCAAAGAGAATGTCCATGTTAATGAAAAGAAGATTGTTGGTCTGCTGAGTTTGCTGTGGTTTTCAAATGTTATTGAATTAGTGACTTTTTTTCCACAAATAACTTCTCATTATTATGTTTAGTCTGACATCATATTACCAAGAAAAATAGTTTGTAATTTTTGACACTGTGAGAACAACAACAAAAACAGTTAACCAAAATTAGTGTTTCCTCACCTTTTGTCTAAGAAAGAAGAATGCACTGTACTTGGGTTGGGCTAACATAGAAAGAACCAGTAGCCCGGCATTCTATAATGAATCACAATTGTAGCTGCTTTATTAATTTGACTTAGTTAAAAACTGTTTGATAGGGGCCGGAGTGATAGCCCAGAGGGTAGGGCGTTTGCCTTGCATGCGGCCAGCCTGTGCCGGCCCGGGTTCGATCCCCAGCATCCCATATGGTCCCCGAGCACCGCCAGGAGTAATTCCTGAGTGCAGAGCCAGGAGTAACCCCTGAGCATTGCCGGGTGTGACCCAAAAAAGCAAAAAAAAAAAAAAAAACTTTGATAAATCCACAGTTGGCAGTTTTTAAAATATCCCTGATGTCAATATATATAAGCTGCCTATCACTGGGGATTTCAGTATCTAGTTGGGGATATGCAAATAAGAATTATCTGTGATTTTTATGTAAAGGATAAATTCCTCAGCCTTGCTCCAGATTTGAAAAGTAACATCAAACTTATAAGAATAAGCTGTATGTCAAAAGATAAGACCTATTCATAATAAGACTTCCACTAATAGGATAAATGGGATAAAATACACACTCTTTAGTCTACTGATAAACTGATGTTAAAGTTTACTTGGAGAAACAAAATATCTATGGGAGCCAACACAGTAGAAAAATTTAAGAATATTGCTGGAGGAATGACACCATCTGCCTTCAAGATTTCCCTATAGTGATTAACCCACTGTATTATTGGTGAAAATTGGACAACTACGCCAGAACAGAATTTTCTAGAAAAGAATGGAAAGGGGGCCGTCGCAATAGCACAGCAGTAGGGCATTTGCCTTGCATGTGGCCCACTAAGGTTCGATCCCCAGTATCCCATATGGTCCCCTGAGCACCACCAGGAGTAATTCTTTAGTGCAAAACCAGGAGTATCCCCTGAGCATTGCCGGGTGTGACCCAAAAAAGAAAAAAAAAAAGGAATGGAAAGAACCTAATAGGCTCATATAAAGAGTCAAATGATTTTTAATATTTCAACAATCGGTACCAGGACAATGAGATGTTTATGCATGAAAAAAAGTGTACTAGACACAGACATTATATGTTTCATAAAAATTAACATATCAAGGCATAAATATAAGTACAAAACTATTATTTTCTAGATAACAGCATTGGAAACAGCCTAAATGACCTTGAAAATGGCAATTATTTACTTTTATTTTTTGGGGGAAGGGGTGGTTTGGGCTATACACAGAGCTATTTAGGGTTATTTCTGATTCTGAACTCCGGATCACTTTTAGTGGTGCTCAGGGTACCATATGGGTGCTGGGTATTGAATCAAAGTCATATGTGTTTAAAGCTAGTTCTTTCCACCCTACACTATCTTTCTGGCCTACTTCTCTTCAAAAAATATTTTTAAAAAACATTACTGGGATTGAATTTGTAGGCAATGCCAGGAGCAGCAAATCATCATTGCAGATAGCTAAATAGTTCCTCTTTTAATCTTTGTCCCTAGTATGTCTCCATTATAACTCTTTTGTATTCTTACGACAAATCTTAAAATGCATAAGAACAATTTAGTATTTGAACCCTTCCTGTTCTAATAGGGTTCAACAGAATGCTTCTGTTGGAGAAGTAAAAAATAATTTTTTTTCCTGAGAATACAAAAAGTTTAGTATTTTAATCTTTCCTGTTCTAATAATGCATTGGAGAAGCAAATATAAAATTTCTAATAAGAATGGTATTGTTGATTAACGCATTACCTTCTTCAACATAGCAAAGTTGGATAAAATGGGTTTTTTTTGGGTAACATTTATTAAAGTATCTGGGTGCCCTAAGGAAGTAACTATTTTGATAACTGTTATTTTTTTAAGTGATGATTCCTGTGAGGAAGCAATATAAGGAGAATTTTAAATCCTGATGTTGAAAGATTCGCAACTGAAGACTATTACCATCCATGAGTATGCACAAGGTTGAAATAAAGTGGTGCACAGGTAAAGAAAATTGTATTGAATTTATCTCTTACAGATTCTTGCTGAGAGAGTGCGACAAGGATGGATTCTACCAAGAGGAAAAGTGAACTCAAGAAATGGAGTGGGATATAAGTAATAGCGGTGAGTAAATTATATGGAAGAAGTGCTCCACACACATCATGGCTTGGCTTAAGGACACTGCAGCTTCACTGCAGTGAAGTGACATACAGATAAAGTTGAGGTTCAAATAATGCTCATTCAGTGTCAGCGAGGACTTTTTCTCTGTCATGAACATTTACAGTGAACAGATCTAGAATGAAAGGATTTTTTTTAAGATAGGACTTAAAATACATTTAATTTTAATTTAATAAAATTCATGAAAATTTTTTTTGACAAATTGTCAGTTTAGGTCAACTGTGCACTTGTGTCAATTGAACTTTATTTTAATGATTTTCAACATGGTGATTTTATCTTATCAACTATTTATCTGCCATTTATTTCACAGCTAACCATTACATTACACATGTACATTACACACACACACACACACACAGACACACTCACACACACAGAAGAACAGTTGGAATTTTAGTAATGAGAGGGAAAAAATCCAGAAATCATTGGATTTTTTACTCCTGAGAAGCCTCACTCAGTGCTTGGGAAAGTGCTTAATGTGTAAAAGGTGCTTAAAAACAAATTCAAGTGAATATAGTCCTTAAATATTAACAGCAGTTTCTGATGAGAGGCAGCATTTTTGGCAGGATTAATATCCGTGCATAGAAGCTAATCATTGGCCAGTTTTTATCAGGAAGCCGTGATGAAAATGGAACTGTGGTTAAATTTGTGTTGTACTACATATGTTTGAAACAATTTATAGCAAGATCTAAAAGAATTACTTGAGGGGAAACCATCTTCTATGGTATTCTTTTAAAACCTTGAACAAAGGAAATCTTCAGTTAAAAAATGACATTTTGATTTTACCTAAATAGCAGAGGCTGTCATTCTTGTCTGAGAAAGAGAAACATGGGTTTTTGTTGTTGTTGTTGCTTTTGTTTTTGAAGGCAAGGCACTTAATGAGGTCATCTTTTTAGGAAATGTCACCCAGTTATTTTCAGATAGGACAGATAGACATAAGCGTCTCACCTTTACTTGCTCAGTCTGGAAACAGTTCTGTGTCCAGCTGACCTTGCTGCCCTATGGCTTAATTAGGCGCATCTCAGACATTGCCTGGCAGCTCTAACCTGGTGGTAAAATTATCCTCTTTTATCATCTTGGCAGAACACGAGTCATTCTATGACTCTTTTGCTCCATATCAGCTTGCTAGTCAGCAGTTGGGAACATCTGAGTGACTAGCACTAGTAGTCAAGGTCCTTTAAGTTGATTTTCTGATGACAGCAGAGAGAGCCCAACTTCTTGTCCATATTGTCCTGGTGTCTGAGTCTGAATGAGACATGAGTTTTAAAAGTCAGACTTTTCAGCGAAGCAGATGGTCTTGCAAGGTCTCTGTATTGCTATTTATCTCAGAGTTCTGGGAAGTTGACTATAAACATATTTGGGTCTTGTGGGTATGGTGTTATTTTTCATTGGGAGTTTTTGATTCTTCAGACGGGTGCTGTGGTGCCGCTACTATCTGCCCGTGAGCTGCTCTGGGGACATATATATATGAAATATGATATTTAATCCCTTGGGGTAGGATGATGAGTGTCGGGGCTGAAGATCCACTCTGAGGTCTCCTTTGTTTTACTGCCTTCATCTGACAACTCACAGTCAATTAACCTCTATTTATTTTTATACACAAATCAAGTATAAGCATAAAATATACAAACATGTTTATTCTCTTTGCTGCATGTTTAGAAGAGGATGTTTAATTAGATCGAGTCAAGAAAACATGTAAATACCTGGGCGTCATTATATTCCACTCAATTCTCTTACGTTGACATTAGCAGCCTTGCCAGCCTTGACTGGAAAAGTCACCACTCATTAGCTGATCGAAACGGTAAGATTTCCAGAGGTGTGTGGTGAGGATTCTGATGCTTGGGGTGAGCAAAGCTTAGTTTAAGAAAATAAGTATGGAAATACTTTTATATTCCCTTTAAAGTCATCATGGACTAACTGCTCTGAAACTGAGAAAGTAGGAAAGGAAAATGTCCAATTTTTTTTCTTCAACTATATTTTAAAAAATATTCTAGTAAAAATGTATACCTAGAATACAAATGCTTACATGTAAAAATATTAATAAAAGTGGTAGTAAGTAGCAGCTTATTTGGGCATGTGAATTGATACATGACAGGTGTGGGATATATTTCCCAGAACTCACTTAGGAGCTAGAAACCATAGCATTTGTTTAACAATTGACATAAACATTTAGGGTTTTTTGGGGAGGTGGTTTGGACCATACCCAGAAATGCTAGGGTTTATTCCTAGCTCTGCACTCATAAATTACCCTAGCAGTGCTCAGGGGACCATATAGGATGCAGGGATCAATCTCATGTTGACCACAGGCAAGACAGATACCTTGCTTGCTGTTACTATTGCTGCAGCCCCTTAAATAAGAATTTACTGTCAATACTATTTGTCCAAGAGTTGCCTTTTACAGAAAAGGCAACCCTGAGGTTTCTAATGATATCCGTGGGACTGAGAATAAAAGGATCAGGTTAATGTGATTATATTTATGGGCAAGAGAGAGAGAGAGAGTGAGAGAGAGAGAGAGAACCATGAATAAGGCAATTACTTCCCTTGTATGCAGCCAACCAAGGTTTCATCCATGGCACTGCAGTATGTGGTTAACCTTTGAGAGACCTGCCAGGCATGATCCTTGAGCATAGAGCCAGCAATAGTCACTATAAATAAAACAATCCCAAAAATAAAACAATGTTTTTTTTAAATTAAAGAACTGTTAGTTTTAGGCATATAATATACCAATACCAGTCCCACTACCAGTGTTAACTGTCCTCTATCAGTGCTCCTATATTCCCTCCCCACCCCATTCCCCAACTCATCCCTGCCTGTCAACTTGACTGGCACAGTACAAAGTTTCAGTGGGTGTATCTTAGATCTCATGTTTTCAGTTTTATTGAGTCTGTGTCTTGGATATATGGCTATACCCCCTCACCCATATCACCAACATAACTCAAATCCTGATGCCTGTTCACCCATTACTTCCTGATTCTTCTTCCACTCTTAGTTTCTTTCCTCTCTGGCTTTCTCTCTAAACAATGGAGTCAAGGGTGATATAGGTTGGTATCCCCCTTTTACTACAGTACATTTCCTCATCCAGTATTCTATACACCACTGATACATAAGATAATCCTGCGTTTGCCTTTCTTCTGGCTTGCTTCACTCAACATGGTATCTTCCAGTTCCAATGACATTGCAGCAAATGGCATGATTTCATTGTTCCTTGCAGCTGTCTAGTATTCCATTGTGTATATAGACCACATCTTCATAATCCATTCATTTGTTGTTGGACACCTAGATTGATTCCATAATGGCGTGCATATGTCCTTTTTATTTTTTATTTTGTTATATAATTTTTTTAATTTTTTATTTTTACACTTACAAAGATATACAATTAAAAAGTTCATATTTTGGTTTTGGTCATACAGTGTTCCAGCACCCATCCCACCACCAGTGCCCATCTCCCACCACTAATGTCCCCAGTTTCCTCCCCCTCCCCCAGCCCTCCTCCAAGGCAGGTTCTTTTATTTCTTTCCATTTCTCTCTCTTTCTCTTTTTCCTTCCCCTCCAGTCTATGGATTACAGAATATAAATTAAAGGGTTGTTATGTGTATCTTTTTGCCTCTATTTAATGCTCAGTTCTAGGTTGGCATTAGTACCCTCGACAATTGTTAGCACACTGTTCCATTTTTTTGTCTTACCTAGCCTCTGACTCCTTCCTACACGTTTGTGATAATTTCCACCTTTGACAAGACCTCCTGATATATGTTTCACTTGACCTTGGATATTGGTATCATAATATGTACATATATATTTATGTTATGCAGATAAATGCAGTCATTCTGTATCTGTCTCTCTCCTTCTGGCTAATTTTGCTACATCATGGGTTAGGGGCGGTGCTGATTGTGTAATGCCCAGGAAGCCACAGGGATGTTGCCAGTGCTAGAGATCAAAACGTTTAGGTGCCAGTGAATGAGATCCTAGAAGAAACCCCAACACTATTACTTCTGCCAGAGATGTGAATGAAAAAAATTCTCCAATCAGCTCCCCAGTTGGAACAAACAAGCCACTGTTTGGGTGAATCTTTGTTAGGTGGTGCAGAGAGTAGTGTAACCGGAGTCAAAACAAGAACAGGAAATAACCTAGAAGATGGTAGTGCTTCCCTCCCTCCAGCCTCTATTGTCAGTGTCTAGCAGCATCTTGTTCCACTGGCCAAGTAGTTAGCAACAACCTACATTACAGAAAGCAAGGACTACAAAGAGTAATTTTGAAGCTACTACAGTAATTTCATAATGAGCACAAGGAAAGAAAAATAATATAAAATAAAACTTATCTGGATTGCCTTTCACATGAATATGATGAACATGTTCAAGTCATTTGACTTTCCTGATCTGGGTAAATATCATTTTGTAGAAAACATATTTTTTTGATGAATGAATTTAATGGAGCATGAGAAGAAAGTTGCCTGATAAAGCTGGTTGGTGCATTTGTGTGCTGCCTCCAAATCTCTTGGGAGAGCTAAAACATTTCTTTTAAAAAAATATATATGTATATTCTTAATTGTTATAATAACTCATGACACAAAACAGATGAGGGAAAAAAAGAAGCAGATGCCCTTGAGTCAGGCTAAATACCAGAGAAAAGATGTGACAACCCACAAAAACAGAGAAGAGCCCCACTGTCGTGCACTGCACCTCTGAGTCAATGAGGGCAAAAAGCAGGAGCCCTCTGGAGCAGTGGGGGTGAGAAACGGTGTCCTCTCCTTTGAGAGAGGGAAAACTGATTGCTCCAGATCAGGGATGCTGAGTTTTAGACAGTGTCAACACAAAGAGATGGAGGTGGACAGTGAGGACAGAAAGTGGGTCCATTGCATGGCCATTGGCCTCCAGGAGAGGAGGGACTTGGGGCTAGGGAACAAAACATAGCAACAAGCAGACCTGACTTAAAGCATATTCTATTAACTGCACATGGAAGAAACAGAAATCCCAAAGGCTTAGAAACAACCACACAATAAAGAGTTCTTGAACAAGCCTCTTAGATGGAAAGACAGTTGCCAGCATTCAGAAATGCCACAGTTGTACACATTGAAATTGAGAAAAATGAAAACTTTAGGAGCTTTGAAATGTGTGGTAATCATTTGCAGAAGGGGAGGAGTAATGAGTGCCTTGCCTTTCCCCCCCAGCCCCTACCCCATGTTAGATCCAGAAATCAGGGTACAGTGTAGAGTTAAAGAGAACTGAACCTTGGAAATAGACTTGAGTTTCTACTTCAGGGACCACTTGCCTCACAATCTTTGGTTTGCTCTCCATGATCTTAGAAAGATAAGTTAAATCTGCTTAAGAAGCATACCTAAGAGTGAGAAATGACTCAATCAAAATAGTCATTAGAGATAGAACTAACTTAGAAATCCTCTTTCTTTTGATATCGATCACTGATTAATTTTGTCTTTTAAATGTTTTTGTTTCAACAACTCCCTGAAGGGTCTGTGTAGAGCTGAAGTCAGATTCTTAATTTCTGAGAGTTTGACAGATATGGGTTCAAGAAAGAGCAGACTCATGATCTCATCTTATTTTATGTTTTCCTGGAGAAACTGGATTTTTCTTGGGTTTCCAATATTTTTGCAGGAGAATAAATGGTTAGGATCAGTTATGCTGATGGTGACCTCCATGGTCACATTTGTTAGCCTTCTAATATTTTCTAACCCAAGTGTAAATTAAATTTGCCAGGTATGAATTAAAAACTATGACAGTCAATTAAGAGAAAATTTAGGTTGAGTTGGTTGGCAGAATTTATGTAATTAGAGAAGGTGAATTCTCCAGAGCTCTATCACTGGATGACTTTATCACTTCTCATTCTTTTCTCCAATTTGACCTTCCTGTAAAATATTTTTTGTTTTAAAAAAATGAAAACCTTCTTCATGACCTTAGACTAAAACAGGTACACAGATCTATATAGGTCAAATTAATTCAAGGCCATCAGTGTTTGAGTTGGTCAAATAAGTTTATAGGAATTGAATCCATAATTTTATGTTCAATTTAAAGATATACCTTTAATTTACTTCTTTTTATGATTAAGACTTGTACTGATGATGTCCCATAGATGATTAATATTGCAAAACTTGTGAGAATCAAGTCCAGGAACTTAAACCAAAGAGCTGTAGTTCATGCTTTGCATGTGGGAATATCAGATTAAATCCCTGGCACTTATGATCCCCCAAGCACTGCCAGGAGTGTCTCTTGAGGACCTCAGGGACTGACTCCAGCCACCATCCTGGGATCAGCGTGTAAGAACCCCAGTGTCTTTATACCCACTGAGAATCAGTGAATTGTCATAATTGTTATTGTTTTGAGTTGGAATATAAAATGGTGCATAGGAGTAAATTATTAAAATGAGAGGCTCCATAGAGTAGAGAATTAATTGTCTAGTCTGAATTGGAAAAAAGATCATAGCATGTCATCAATCCTATTTACTTGAAGTTATTACATCAAATTTAAATTTAAATTAGTATTAGAAAAATATATTAAAATTAATGGAGCTTCTTAAATCATGCGCTATTTCCTTTTTCTTTCTAAATTGTAATAGTTACATTATTGAAAAAAGACTAAATAGTCATTAGTAACTATCAATAATTGTTATATACTTGCATATTGACTCCTAGTTTGTCCATATGTCTCAGCCTTGTATTGGTTTAATTATAGCAGGACTTTTTTACATATGTATGAAGATGTGTACATGTATTCGCAATAAATAATACTGCACAATAAATAGGCTCAACCAAGAAGCGCTTTTGCATTTTATTTCCAGATGATCTTCTCTGGCAAAGGGTTGAACAAAGAATTCCCATTTGAAGCATATTCTGAAGCATAAAATGTCCTTCTATTTAAAAAAAATAAAAATACTTTGGATTTGGGACCATACCCAACAATGCTCAGGAGTTACTCCTGTCTCTGCACTCAGAAATTGCTCTTGGAGTACTCAGGGTACCATAACAGATGCTGAGGATTGAACCAGGTCAGCCGCATGTGAGGCAAATACCTACCTTCTGAACTATCTCCTAACCCCCAAAAGTTCTTTTTTAACCACGTGCTGTCACATAGTTTCATCTTAGAAACTTGTTGCAATAGATCCTGAAGATCTACCTTCAGGATTGATCATTGTGATAGATTTCTGAAGGCTCAGAAAATTGTGCTGAGAAAGAGTCTGAGTTATCAGCTCCCACTAAGTGATTAGCCAGGTAGCACATGGTAACTCTAGAACTGAGAGTACTTGGTCATGTGTGTTCCAGTGATGCACATTTTGCTATAACTGTGGCATAGGACCATCGTTCTGCCTTAATTCATGAATGAGAATCATTTTTATTTACTAAAAACAGTTTTAAAAAACTTACCCACAATCTTATCTCTTGATTGTTTATCATTCCTTTTTATCCTAAAGGGTAGTGTCCATCCATGGAGGAGGGCAGGATAGTGGGTAGCCTAAGTGCATAGGGGACCCAAGAAATGACTTGGGGGATAAAGAGAGGCTAAGTACATGAGTCATTTCCACTTTGAAAAAAAGATTTTTTACTCGTGAAGGAAGTTTGGGGTGTCTTATGAGCTCAAGCCAGGCAAAAAATTTTCTCTATATAGGTTTGCACCAGTTTGTTATGACTAGTTATACACCAACCCATGAAGGACAATGGAAAAATTACTTTATCTCACAAGTTCCGTAAAGATCTTCTAAGTTCTTTACATATAAAAAAGCAGAAGAGGACACACAGGACATCATTTTCAAAGTCACCCTTGGCCTCTCCCTGGCACCAGGGAAATTGGGCTTTCTCTCTCATCAGCACATGATTAACCTAACCACCATTCCAAACAAAACACAGCTCCTTTCTGGAGTATGTTTATACTATATGCAAATCCAAATTGTCCTTTGCTTCATTATTGAATCCATTATTTAGTTTCATTAGAAAACATTTGAGGGTGAGAGAGGATAATTAATGCAATTAAGTTTCCATGGTTTAAAACTTCCCTAATTTTAGTAAATGTTTTAATGGAACTCTGGCACAAAATTTAAGATGAAATTCATTACCTTCATTATAACGGTGCCAAATAGAACAAAATAGTTACCCTGAAACTCAAAATATTCTACAAATAAAATTGATTATGAAATGAAAAAATCTTTTACATATGCAGATTACCAAATGTTCTATACCTATATTTCTTTTGTTCTATGCCTTTGGATGAACAAATTTAGAATAAGAGGAGGAGTGAGGTTTAACTGCTGATTTTTAAGTCACATTATACCTTGCCTGAAACATCACTAATACATATCTCAATAATCTATTTTTCATTTTTTCCTACTTGTAGATTAAAATTTAATCAACATTTTCAGAAAATTATTATGTCGATACTTAATAACGTATGCTACCTTTGCTTAAACCCATCCTACTACTTATGCTAACATAATCATTCATTCATTTCCCTGCACAAGAATTGATAGTGAAACTGGGATATACAGACAGATTGAATAATTTACCCAGTATTAACCACTGGGGCAGAGGAGAAAACTAGCCAGTTAACTATACAGAAAGCTACTGAAAGGGGAAGTGGAGTGCACTCACACCTGCCTAATTTGCCATCTTGGGATTAAAAACAACCTTCTTAGACAGATGATAACGTTTCAAAATGCTTTAGCCTTCAGGGATTTCAGTATGAAGGTTTCTCTAAATATTAAAAACACATCTCCTATATGACCCAGCATTCCTAGCTACGTACCCATAGACTACAAAAACAGATATGCAACTTAGATTATTTGCATTATATTCTTTTGCAACTTATATTCTTATATTCTTCACACTTAATGGAACAGACAACTCTGAATGCAGCAGTTATGTCTACCTAGGTCGAGAAGTCAACATGATGAACGACCTAAAACCTGAGCTGTGCAGGAGGAAGAGAGCGGCATGGAATGCCTTCAAAGGCATCGAAGAAAGACTAAAAGGACAAAGAACCTCCAGCTCCCGGCACATCTCTTCAACTCCACCGTTCTCCCTGTATTAACATACGCCTCAGAGACCTGGGCCCTTGGAAAGCAGGATGAGAATGCTATTCGAGTCTCCCAGAGAGGAATCGAAAGAGCTATGCTTGGAATATCACACCTCACTCAAGTGAGAGAAGGAATCGGAGCTCCCACCTCCGTCACTGTTCCAGAATCAGGGACGCTGTCTCGCCTTGCCAAGGCATTGAAAATAAGATGGGCTGGACATGTAATGCGATTTGGAGACGACCGCTGGATTAGAGCCATTACCGACTGGATCCCACGGGATGTCAAAAGATCACGTGGCACCCACCTACAAGATGGTCAGACTTCCTTGTCAAGACCCTGAAGGAACAGTTTGAGGCTCTTCATATTCCTGAATTAACCAGATGCCATTGGGCTACATTGGCATGTGATAGGGTCCAATGGAAATGTTACTGGCACCCGCTCGAGAAAAATCGATGAATAATGGGATTCAAGTGATCAAGTGATCAATGGTCCTTTGCCAAAGATTTCCAGTATAGTTTTTTCCATTACTTATAAATTAGCTGAGGACACCCACAAATTTCTTGCCTTTAGGTGTGAAAGATAAAACTGAGTAAAGTGGGTTATTGATCTCTATTGTATTGAAAAAAACTTTTTAAATGCTATTTCTCTGGCTCATCATGGGAGATGGGTTAACTGGAGAAAGTTTCTCTACTAAACCCAGGTCTCTGCTAACATAATGCACTTTCTTGTTTTGAATCAAAATGCAAAGACCCTTATCTTCTAAAATAGGCACTTGTTTTCTCTATTTCTATCCAGTATTATGGAGAATCCAGAGCACATACTGTCTTTTTGACCAGTTTCAATATGATGCCGTTGTGTCTTGGAACTTGGCAATACCATGCCTATCTTAGTTGTTTTAGCATCCACTGGAACAAGCAGGCTGGATATGTTTGGTTCCCCTTCTGAGATGACAGCTTGAATTCTGATCTGGCAGATGATCCAGAGAGATTCAAAGATTGCAATGGAAACAATGAAATCATTTTGAGAAGAGATCATTGCCAAGTTAGTCTGCTCTTTGGGGGCGATCTGGTAACTCAAAGCAACAGTAAGAAAATAATGAAACCATGGCCATGTCGGATGTGGGAGTGTGGCTGAGAGGAAAACTGGGAAAAGAGTTTAGTGAAGCAAAGATAGAATTATAACACTTTGATGGAGGACATGACTGGCATTCAGGGAATGCTTCAGCCCCTTGATTAAAAAAAAATAAACAATGGAGAAGAAAACAGGAAGAGAGGAATAGACACCAAAGAGGAGCAAAGGGATCTGTTGAAATAGTTGGGGAGCACGTGCTTAGGAGCTTATACAATGAGCTTTTTTGCAAAGGAAATGTCATTTCCTGACCTCATTTAAAACTGAAACACAATGGAGGTAAAGCAGATTTGAATACAAAGCAAAGGGCGGGTCATTTGATTCTTTCTCAGTTGAAGGAACAGCTAAGAAAGGAGCAATGCAAAGCTAATGCACTACTCACTATACTATCACTCTGGCCTAATACGTGCATTATAAGCATCATAAAGGTTCAATAGTTGCTTGCTTCACTTCTATTGAATGGGCCACTAAGTAATATGTAAATAATGTTCTATCTTCTTAAATAAGAGATTCCTTTTTATAAAAATAGACTTTTAATGGATGCTATATAAATAAATCTTAATAATAAGGAAATGAGAAAATCATTTTAAGAGAGTAGAGGAATGTAGGCATTTAAACTTAACTCATTTGTTCAAGTAAGCTGAACAAAGCAGCTCAGAAAACCAAATTATAGATTTATCATTTTTACTAATCTAACAAAGCACATTTTTACAATATTCTAATATTCCAAAAGGTAGGGGAATAGGACTAACTAGCTATGTTTATTCTTCCTTACAGCTATAGATATTATGGTTCAAAGATTTGACCTCAGAGGATCATTGTGAAAACAACTGTATAGTTTACAATGACCAATAAAAACAATCTGATTTCATTTTAGTAATTTTTAGAGAAATAGAACTGAGTTATGCAATATGACTAGCCTGTTATATGCACTATAATCAATAAATCCGTATTTAAACTCAAAAAAAAAAAGAGAAGCAATGGAAGTTTCTGTTTGTATTCGACCCTTAAGGTTTTTTGGGGAAAAATCACTGGAAAACAAACCTCACTCTTTAATATATATATATGTATATATATATGTATACATATACTCTTTAATATATATATGTATATATACATGTATATATACACATATATATACATGTATATATATGTGTGTATATACACAGCTACAAAGTTGTTCATGATTTTCAGTCATTTGGTGCTCCAAAACCTATCCCCTTACCAGTGTATATTTTCCACCACCATGTCCCCTTTAAAAAATCTCTTTTACCAGTTTTCTTGGCGTATCCATCCTGTGGAATTTGGTATGTGGGCAGGTGGATATGGCTATCAAAAAGATTTGAGTAGAAGCCTTGGATAATCTTCTCCATTGCCTTTCTGGAAGATGTGATAGATCCATCAGGGCGTCGGAGGGCAGTCATCTTGGTCTTATAGTTGGCGAAGGACAGGCGGGCAGTCGCGAATACTTTTCCCGGCTTCTGCTGCATCTTCCAGTATTTCTGCTCTTCTGTCTTTGAGGTCTGCTTTTATCGCTTCTCTGCACTGTTTAGCAAGCTTGGACGTTAGCATTTGGTCTCCTGAGGCTCGCGCCTTGCCACGTTGGCGAATGAGCTCGAGAGTTTCTGAAGACAAAGCGTCCTTTTGTGTTTTTCTCTCTCTCGGCATTCTTCGCACAATCATGGAGGTGCTGAACCAGTCGGTTGTATTCTTCATCGATGTCATCAATGATGGTATCTTTCCATGTTGCCGCAATGGTGCTAAAGAGTTCCCAGTTGGTGGTCGTTCTGGGAGTTCTCTTCTTAAACTTTGCAGCCTTTTCTCCCGTTGCGGGGAAGTAGAATTTTGCACGAAGGAGGCGATGGTCCGATCCTGTCTGGAATTTGGGGACGACAGCAACATCAGTCAGACAAAACCGTCGATTGAAGATGATGTGGTCGATTTCATTGTGGAACTGTCCACCAGGAGATTCCCATGTCCAACGTTTCGCTTCAGCCTTCTGAAACTGTGAGTTCCCATGAATAGTCTTGGTGGACATGATGAACTCAGATAGTCTCTCACCCTGTTCGTTCCATTCTAGGCCATGGGTCCCGATGTGGAGTTCTTCAGCCCGATCTTCTCGGTCCTATCTTGGCATTAAAATCACCGACTATGATCTTGTAGAAGGTGTGATCTTTTTTATAGAACTCCTCCAATTCCATGTAGAATTTCTCAATTTCATCTTCTTTGTATGTGGATGTTGGTGCATAGACAATGAAGATAGAAATTGCTGGCAGTGGGCCACATCTCCTCAAGTGTAATCGTCCTATTCGGTTTGTTAGGCATTCAAATGAATCAATGTTGACAGCCATGTTCGTGTTGACAAGGACACCAATGCCACCGACGCCTCTTTCATCACATGTTCCAAGGAACAGTTCTTCTCCGGTGTCAAATACAGCATGATGCGACTGGCGCCTCCTCGTCTCAGTCAGACCAATGATGTCGTACTTGATCTTTCTTGCTTGCAGCATCAGATCCTCAATATATGCTTCCGTTGCCAGTGTGCGTGCATTGAAAGTACAGACAGTCATTTTAGTCCTTCTTCGTTTTGGCAGCCTAGGACAGCCGTGAAATTTTATCAGGCACTGCTTGTTTGCCTTTCTTACTGCTGCCGTATTAAGGGCTCTTTCAGGGTCAGGAAAATAAACATTTTTGTTACTGGGTTTGGCATATCGAACACGCATCGGACAGCTTGCCAGGCTCTGCCATGCGGGCACTATATTCTCATTGCTTTGAGGGGCTCTCTCAAAGGGGTGGGTAGAATATTTGTGGTAGTTTGGAGGTAAATGCAGCGGCCGGCGCAGCCGCAGCAACGGAAAGCTGGTTTCTGCTCTGCCGGGTGTACCTGTGTCTGAGGCTCAAGCATTCCTGGGTTTGAAATACTCTCCTCTGAAGGGCGGGTCTCTGCAGGGCGGGTCCTTGTAGGCTGGGTTTCTGACAAGCTGGGCTGGAGACTGGATTAATCTGTGGGCTGGAGAGTGGATTAATATGCTGGGGGAGATCTTACCAGCTGCAGAGTGTGGATTGTGACACAGATCGCTGCCAGCAAGGTGTGGGGAGTTTCTCTGGCCTCCTCCGAGGCTCCATCGGGATGGTGGACTCAGGTCCGAAGTTGCTCTCGTGGTCCATGGAGTGCAGGGGGTTCAACGGGGAAAGCTGGTTTCTGCTCTGCCGGGTGTACCTGTGTCTGAGGCTCAAGCATTCCTGGGTTTGAAATACTCTCCTCTGAAGGGCGGGTCTCTGCAGGGCGGGTCCCTTGTAGGCTGGGTTTCTGACAAGCTGGGCTGGAGACTGGATTAATCTGTGGGCTGGAGAGTGGATTAATATGCTGGGGGAGATCTTACCAGCTGCAGAGTGTGGATTGTGACACAGATCGCTGCCAGCAAGGTGTGGGAGTTTCTCTGGCCTCCTCCGAGGCTCCATCGGGATGGTGGACTCAGGTCCGAGTTGCTCTCGTGGTCCATGGAGTGCAGGGGGTTCAACGGGGAAAGCTGGTTTCTGCTCTGCCGGGTGTACCTGTGTCTGAGGCTCAAGCATTCCTGGGTTTGAAATACTCTCCTCTGAAGGGCGGGTCTCTGCAGGGCGGGTCCTTGTAGGCTGGGTTTCTGACAAGCTGGGCTGGAGACTGGATTAATCTGTGGGCTGGAGAGTGGATTAATATGCTGGGGGGAGATCTTACCAGCTGCAGAGTGTGGATTGTGACACAGATCGCTGCCAGCAAGGTGTGGGAGTTTCTCTGGCCTCCTCCGAGGCTCCATCGGGATGGTGGACTCAGGTCGAGTTGCTCTCGTGGTCCATGGAGTGCAGGGGGTTCAACGGGGAAAGCTGGTTTCTGCTCTGCCGGGTGTACCTGTGTCTGAGGCTCAAGCATTCCTGGGTTTGAAATACTCTCCTCTGAAGGGCGGGTCTCTGCAGGGCGGGTCCTTGTAGGCTGGGTTTCTGACAAGCTGGGCTGGAGACTGGATTAATCTGTGGGCTGGAGAGTGGATTAATATGCTGGGGAGATCTTACCAGCTGCAGAGTGTGGATTGTGACACAGATCGCTGCCAGCAAGGTGTGGGAGTTTCTCTGGCCTCCTCCGAGGCTCCATCGGGATGGTGGACTCAGGTCCGAAGTTGCTCTCGTGGTCCATGGAGTGCAGGGGGTTCAACGGGGGAAAGCTGGTTTCTGCTCTGCCGGGTGTACCTGTGTCTGAGGCTCAAGCATTCCTGGGTTTGAAATACTCTCCTCTGAAGGGCGGGTCTCTGCAGGGGCGGGTCCCTTGTAGGCTGGGTTTCTGACAAGCTGGGCTGGAGACTGGATTAATCTGTGGGCTGGAGAGTGGATTAATATGCTGGGGGGGAGATCTTACCAGCTGCAGAGTGTGGATTGTGACACAGATCGCTGCCAGCAAGGTGTGGGAGTTTCTCTGGCCTCCTCCGAGGCTCCATCGGGATGGTGGACTCAGGTCCGAAGTTGCTCTCGTGGTCCATGGAGTGCAGGGGGTTCAACGGGGAAAGCTGGTTTCTGCTCTGCCGGGTGTACCTGTGTCTGAGGCTCAAGCATTCCTGGGTTTGAAATACTCTCCTCTGAAGGGCGGGTCTCTGCAGGGCGGGTCCTTGTAGGCTGGGTTTCTGACAAGCTGGGCTGGAGACTGGATTAATCTGTGGGCTGGAGAGTGGATTAATATGCTGGGGGAGATCTTACCAGCTGCAGAGTGTGGATTGTGACACAGATCGCTGCCAGCAAGGTGTGGGAGTTTCTCTGGCCTCCTCCGAGGCTCCATCGGGATGGTGGACTCAGGTCGAAGTTGCTCTCGTGGTCCATGGAGTGCAGGGGGTTCAACGGGGAAAGCTGGTTTCTGCTCTGCCGGGTGTACCTGTGTCTGAGGCTCAAGCATTCCTGGGTTTGAAATACTCTCCTCTGAAGGGCGGGGTCTCTGCAGGGCGGGTCCTTGTAGGCTGGGTTTCTGACAAGCTGGGCTGGAGACTGGATTAATCTGTGGGCTGGAGAGTGGATTAATATGCTGGGGGAGATCTTACCAGCTGCAGAGTGTGGATTGTGACACAGATCGCTGCCAGCAAGGTGTGGGAGTTTCTCTGGCCTCCTCCGAGGCTCCATCGGGATGGTGGACTCAGGTCGAAGTTGCTCTCGTGGTCCATGGAGTGCAGGGGGTTCAGCGGGGAAAGCTGGTTTCTGCTCTGCCGGGTGTACCTGTGTCTGAGGCTCAAGCATTCCTGGGTTTTGAAATATCTCTCCTCTGAAGGGCGGGGTCTCTGCAGGGCGGGTCCTTGTAGGCTGGGTTTCTGACAAGCTGGGCTGGAGACTGGATTAATCTGTGGGCTGGAGAGTGGATTAATATGCTGGGGGAGATCTTACCAGCTGCAGAGTGTGGATTGTGACACAGATCGCTGCCAGCAAGGTGTGGGGAGTTTCTCTGGCCTCCTCCGAGGCTCCATCGGGATGGTGGACTCAGGTCCGAAGTTGCTCTCGTGGTCCATGGAGTGCAGGGGGTTCAACGGGGAAAGCTGGTTTCTGCTCTGCCGGGTGTACCTGTGTCTGAGGCTCAAGCATTCCTGGGTTTGAAATACTCTCCTCTGAAGGGCGGGTCTCTGCAGGGCGGGTCCCTTGTAGGCTGGGTTTCTGACAAGCTGGGCTGGAGACTGGATTAATCTGTGGGCTGGAGAGTGGATTAATATGCTGGGGGGAGATCTTACCAGCTGCAGAGTGTGGATTGTGACACAGATCGCTGCCAGCAAGGTGTGGGAGTTTCTCTGGCCTCCTCCGAGGCTCCATCGGGATGGTGGACTCAGGTCAGGAAGTTGCTCTCGTGGTCCATGGAGTGCAGGGGGGTTCCAACGGGGGAAAGCTGGTTTCTGCTCTGCCGGGTGTACCTGTGTCTGAGGCTCAAGCATTCCTGGGTTTGAAATACTCTCCTCTGAAGGGCGGGTCTCTGCAGGGGCGGGTCCTTGTAGGCTGGGTTTCTGACAAGCTGGGCTGGAGACTGGATTAATCTGTGGGCTGGAGAGTGGATTAATATGCTGGGGGAGATCTTACCAGCTGCAGAGTGTGGATTGTGACACAGATCGCTGCCAGCAAGGTGTGGGAGTTTCTCTGGCCTCCTCCGAGGCTCCATCGGGATGGTGGACTCAGGTCCGAAGTTGCTCTCGTGGTCCATGGAGTGCAGGGGGTTCAACGGGGGAAAGCTGGTTTCTGCTCTGCCGGGTGTACCTGTGTCTGAGGCTCAAGCATTCCTGGGTTTGAAATACTCTCCTCTGAAGGGCGGGTCTCTGCAGGGCGGGTCCTTGTAGGCTGGGTTTCTGACAAGCTGGGCTGGAGACTGGATTAATCTGTGGGCTGGAGAGTGGATTAATATGCTGGGGGAGATCTTACCAGCTGCAGAGTGTGGATTGTGACACAGATCGCTGCCAGCAAGGTGTGGGGAGTTTCTCTGGCCTCCTCCGAGGCTCCATCGGGATGGTGGACTCAGGTCGAAGTTGCTCTCGTGGTCCATGGAGTGCAGGGGGTTCAACGGGGAAAGCTGGTTTCTGCTCTGCCGGGTGTACCTGTGTCTGAGGCTCAAGCATTCCTGGGTTTGAAATACTCTCCTCTGAAGGGCGGGTCTCTGCAGGGCGGGTCCTTGTAGGCTGGGTTTCTGACAAGCTGGGCTGGAGACTGGATTAATCTGTGGGCTGGAGAGTGGATTAATATGCTGGGGGGAGATCTTACCAGCTGCAGAGTGTGGATTGTGACACAGATCGCTGCCAGCAAGGTGTGGGAGTTTCTCTGGCCTCCTCCGAGGCTCCATCGGGATGGTGGACTCAGGTCCGAAGTTGCTCTCGTGGTCCATGGAGTGCAGGGGGTTCAACGGGGAAAGCTGGTTTCTGCTCTGCCGGGTGTACCTGTGTCTGAGGCTCAAGCATTCCTGGGTTTGAAATACTCTCCTCTGAAGGGCGGGTCTCTGCAGGGCGGGTCCTTGTAGGCTGGGTTTCTGACAAGCTGGGCTGGAGACTGGATTAATCTGTGGGCTGGAGAGTGGATTAATATGCTGGGGGGGAGATCTTACCAGCTGCAGAGTGTGGATTGTGACACAGATCGCTGCCAGCAAGGTGTGGGAGTTTCTCTGGCCTCCTCCGAGGCTCCCATCGGGATGGTGGACTCAGGTCGAGTTGCTCTCGTGGTCCATGGAGTGCAGGGGGTTCAAGCGGGGAAAGCTGGTTTCTGCTCTGCCGGGTGTACCTGTGTCTGAGGCTCAAGCATTCCTGGGTTTGAAATACTCTCCTCTGAAGGGGCGGGTCTCTGCAGGGCGGGTCCTTGTAGGCTGGGTTTCTGACAAGCTGGGCTGGAGACTGGATTAATCTGTGGGCTGGAGAGTGGATTAATATGCTGGGGGAGATCTTTACCAGCTGCAGAGTGTGGATTGTGACACAGATCGCTGCCAGCAAGGTGTGGGAGTTTCTCTGGCCTCCTCCGAGGCTCCATCGGGATGGTGGACTCAGGTCCGAGGTTGCTCTCGTGGTCCATGGAGTGCAGGGGGTTCAACGCGGGAAAGCTGGTTTCTGCTCTGCCGGGTGTACCTGTGTCTGAGGCTCAAGCATTCCTGGGTTTGAAATACTCTCCTCTGAAGGGCGGGTCTCTGCAGGGCGGGTCCTTGTAGGCTGGGTTTCTGACAAGCTGGGCTGGGACTGGATTAATCTGTGGGCTGGAGAGTGGATTAATATGCTGGGGGAGATCTTACCAGCTGCAGAGTGTGGATTGTGACACAGATCGCTGCCAGCAAGGTGTGGGGAGTTTCTCTGGCCTCCTCCGAGGCTCCATCGGGATGGTGGACTCAGGTCGAAGTTGCTCTCGTGGTCCATGGAGTGCAGGGGGTTCAACGGGGAAAGCTGGTTTCTGCTCTGCCGGGTGTACCTGTGTCTGAGGCTCAAGCATTCCTGGGTTTGAAATACTCTCCTCTGAAGGGCGGGTCTCTGCAGGGGCGGGTCCTTGTAGGCTGGGTTTCTGACAAGCTGGGCTGGAGACTGGATTAATCTGTGGGCTGGAGAGTGGATTAATATGCTGGGGGAGATCTTACCAGCTGCAGAGTGTGGATTGTGACACAGATCGCTGCCAGCAAGGTGTGGGAGTTTCTCTGGCCTCCTCCGAGGCTCCATCGGGATGGTGGACTCAGGTCCGAAGTTGCTCTCGTGGTCCATGGAGTGCAGGGGGTTCAACGCGGGAAAGCTGGTTTCTGCTCTGCCGGGTGTACCTGTGTCTGAGGCTCAAGCATTCCTGGGTTTGAAATACTCTCCTCTGAAGGGCGGGTCTCTGCAGGGGCGGGTCCCTTGTAGGCTGGGTTTCTGACAAGCTGGGCTGGAGACTGGATTAATCTGTGGGCTGGAGAGTGGATTAATATGCTGGGGAGATCTTACCAGCTGCAGAGTGTGGATTGTGACACAGATCGCTGCCAGCAAGGTGTGGGGAGTTTCTCTGGCCTCCTCCGAGGCTCCATCGGGATGGTGGACTCAGGTCGAGTTGCTCTCGTGGTCCATGGAGTGCAGGGGTTCAACGGGGAAAGCTGGTTTCTGCTCTGCCGGGGTGTACCTGTGTCTGAGGCTCAAGCATTCCTGGGTTTGAAATACTCTCCTCTGAAGGGCGGGTCTCTGCAGGGCGGGTCCCTTGTAGGCTGGGTTTCTGACAAGCTGGGCTGGAGACTGGATTAATCTGTGGGCTGGAGAGTGGATTAATATGCTGGGGGGGAGATCTTACCAGCTGCAGAGTGTGGATTGTGACACAGATCGCTGCCAGCAAGGTGTGGGGAGTTTCTCTGGCCTCCTCCGAGGCTCCATCGGGATGGTGGACTCAGGTCGAAGTTGCTCTCGTGGTCCATGGAGTGCAGGGGGGTTCAGCGGGGAAAGCTGGTTTCTGCTCTGCCGGGTGTACCTGTGTCTGAGGCTCAAGCATTCCTGGGTTTGAAATACTCTCCTCTGAAGGGCGGGTCTCTGCAGGGGCGGGTCCTTGTAGGCTGGGTTTCTGACAAGCTGGGCTGGAGACTGGATTAATCTGTGGGCTGGAGAGTGGATTAATATGCTGGGGGAGATCTTACCAGCTGCAGAGTGTGGATTGTGACACAGATCGCTGCCAGCAAGGTGTGGGAGTTTCTCTGGCCTCCTCCGAGGCTCCATCGGGATGGTGGACTCAGGTCGAGAGTTGCTCTCGTGGTCCATGGAGTGCAGGGGGTTCCAGCGGGGAAAGCTGGTTTCTGCTCTGCCGGGTGTACCTGTGTCTGAGGCTCAAGCATTCCTGGGTTTGAAATACTCTCCTCTGAAGGGCGGGTCTCTGCAGGGCGGGTCCTTGTAGGCTGGGTTTCTGACAAGCTGGGCTGGAGACTGGATTAATCTGTGGGCTGGAGAGTGGATTAATATGCTGGGGGGGAGATCTTACCAGCTGCAGAGTGTGGATTGTGACACAGATCGCTGCCAGCAAGGTGTGGGAGTTTCTCTGGCCTCCTCCGAGGCTCCATCGGGATGGTGGACTCAGGTCGAAGTTGCTCTCGTGGTCCATGGAGTGCAGGGGGGTTCAACGGGGGAAAGCTGGTTTCTGCTCTGCCGGGTGTACCTGTGTCTGAGGCTCAAGCATTCCTGGGTTTGAAATACTCTCCTCTGAAGGGCGGGTCTCTGCAGGGCGGGTCCTTGTAGGCTGGGTTTCTGACAAGCTGGGCTGGAGACTGGATTAATCTGTGGGCTGGAGAGTGGATTAATATGCTGGGGGAGATCTTACCAGCTGCAGAGTGTGGATTGTGACACAGATCGCTGCCAGCAAGGTGTGGGAGTTTCTCTGGCCTCCTCCGAGGCTCCATCGGGATGGTGGACTCAGGTCGAAGTTGCTCTCGTGGTCCATGGAGTGCGGGGGTTCAGCGGGGGAAAGCTGGTTTCTGCTCTGCCGGGTGTACCTGTGTCTGAGGCTCAAGCATTCCTGGGTTTGAAATACTCTCTCCTCTGAAGGGCGGGTCTCTGCAGGGCGGGTCCTTGTAGGCTGGGTTTCTGACAAGCTGGGCTGGAGACTGGATTAATCTGTGGGCTGGAGAGTGGATTAATATGCTGGGGGGGAGATCTTACCAGCTGCAGAGTGTGGATTGTGACACAGATCGCTGCCAGCAAGGTGTGGGAGTTTCTCTGGCCTCCTCCGAGGCTCCATCGGGATGGTGGACTCAGGTCGAAGTTGCTCTCGTGGTCCATGGAGTGCAGGGGGTTCCAGCGGGGAAAGCTGGTTTCTGCTCTGCCGGGTGTACCTGTGTCTGAGGCTCCAAGCATTCCTGGGTTTTGAAATACTCTCCTCTGAAGGGGCGGGTCTCTGCAGGGCGGGTCCTTGTAGGCTGGGTTTCTGACAAGCTGGGCTGGAGACTGGATTAATCTGTGGGCTGGAGAGTGGATTAATATGCTGGGGGAGATCTTACCAGCTGCAGAGTGTGGATTGTGACACAGATCGCTGCCAGCAAGGTGTGGGAGTTTCTCTGGCCTCCTCCGAGGCTCCATCGGGATGGTGGACTCAGGTCCGAAGTTGCTCTCGTGGTCCATGGAGTGCAGGGGGGTTCCAGCGGGGAAAGCTGGTTTCTGCTCTGCCGGGTGTACCTGTGTCTGAGGCTCAAGCATTCCTGGGTTTGAAATACTCTCCTCTGAAGGCGGGTCTCTGCAGGGCGGGTCCTTGTAGGCTGGGTTTCTGACAAGCTGGGCTGGAGACTGGATTAATCTGTGGGCTGGAGAGTGGATTAATATGCTGGGGGAGATCTTACCAGCTGCAGAGTGTGGATTGTGACACAGATCGCTGCCAGCAAGGTGTGGGAGTTTCTCTGGCCTCCTCCGAGGCTCCATCGGGATGGTGGACTCAGGTCGAGTTGCTCTCGTGGTCCATGGAGTGCAGGGGGGTTCAGCGGGGAAAGCTGGTTTCTGCTCTGCCGGGTGTACCTGTGTCTGAGGCTCAAGCATTCCTGGGTTTGAAATACTCTCCTCTGAAGGGCGGGTCTCTGCAGGGCGGGTCCTTGTAGGCTGGGTTTCTGACAAGCTGGGCTGGGGACTGGATTAATCTGTGGGCTGGAGAGTGGATTAATATGCTGGGGGAGATCTTACCAGCTGCAGAGTGTGGATTGTGACACAGATCGCTGCCAGCAAGGTGTGGGAGTTTCTCTGGCCTCCTCCGAGGCTCCATCGGGATGGTGGACTCAGGTCGAGATTGCTCTCGTGGTCCATGGAGTGCAGGGGGTTCCAACGGGGGAAAGCTGGTTTCTGCTCTGCCGGGTGTACCTGTGTCTGAGGCTCAAGCATTCCTGGGTTTGAAATACTCTCCTCTGAAGGGCGGGTCTCTGCAGGGGCGGGTCCTTGTAGGCTGGGTTTCTGACAAGCTGGGCTGGAGACTGGATTAATCTGTGGGCTGGAGAGTGGATTAATATGCTGGGGAGATCTTACCAGCTGCAGAGTGTGGATTGTGACACAGATCGCTGCCAGCAAGGTGTGGGGAGTTTCTCTGGCCTCCTCCGAGGCTCCATCGGGATGGTGGACTCAGGTCCGAAGTTGCTCTCGTGGTCCATGGAGTGCAGGGGGTTCAAGGGAAAGCTGGTTTCTGCTCTGCCGGGTGTACCTGTGTCTGAGGCTCAAGCATTCCTGGGTTTGAAATACTCTCCTCTGAAGGGCGGGTCTCTGCAGGGCGGGTCCTTGTAGGCTGGGTTTCTGACAAGCTGGGCTGGAGACTGGATTAATCTGTGGGCTGGAGAGTGGATTAATATGCTGGGGGGAGATCTTACCAGCTGCAGAGTGTGGATTGTGACACAGATCGCTGCCAGCAAGGTGTGGGAGTTTCTCTGGCCTCCTCCGAGGCTCCATCGGGATGGTGGACTCAGGTCGAGGTTGCTCTCGTGGTCCATGGAGTGCAGGGGGTTCAACGGGGAAAGCTGGTTTCTGCTCTGCCGGGTGTACCTGTGTCTGAGGCTCAAGCATTCCTGGGTTTGAAATACTCTCCTCTGAAGGGCGGGTCTCTGCAGGGCGGGTCCCTTGTAGGCTGGGTTTCTGACAAGCTGGGCTGGAGACTGGATTAATCTGTGGGCTGGAGAGTGGATTAATATGCTGGGGAGATCTTACCAGCTGCAGAGTGTGGATTGTGACACAGATCGCTGCCAGCAAGGTGTGGGAGTTTCTCTGGCCTCCTCCGAGGCTCCATCGGGATGGTGGACTCAGGTCGAGTTGCTCTCGTGGTCCATGGGTGCAGGGGGTTCAGCGGGGAAAGCTGGTTTCTGCTCTGCCGGGTGTACCTGTGTCTGAGGCTCAAGCATTCCTGGGTTTGAAATACTCTCCTCTGAAGGGCGGGTCTCTGCAGGGGCGGGTCCCTTGTAGGCTGGGTTTCTGACAAGCTGGGCTGGAGACTGGATTAATCTGTGGGCTGGAGGAGTGGATTAATATGCTGGGGGAGATCTTACCAGCTGCAGAGTGTGGATTGTGACACAGATCGCTGCCAGCAAGGTGTGGGAGTTTCTCTGGCCTCCTCCGAGGCTCCATCGGGATGGTGGACTCAGGTCGAGATTGCTCTCGTGGTCCATGGAGTGCAGGGGGGTTCAGCGGGGAAAGCTGGTTTCTGCTCTGCCGGGTGTACCTGTGTCTGAGGCTCAAGCATTCCTGGGTTTGAAATACTCTCCTCTGAAGGGCGGGTCTCTGCAGGGGCGGGTCCTTGTAGGCTGGGTTTCTGACAAGCTGGGCTGGAGACTGGATTAATCTGTGGGCTGGAGAGTGGATTAATATGCTGGGGGGGAGATCTTACCAGCTGCAGAGTGTGGATTGTGACACAGATGCGCTGCCAGCAAGGTGTGGGAGTTTCTCTGGCCTCCTCCGAGGCTCCATCGGGATGGTGGACTCAGGTCGGAGTTGCTCTCGTGGTCCATGGAGTGCAGGGGGTTCAGCGGGGAAAGCTGGTTTCTGCTCTGCCGGGTGTACCTGTGTCTGAGGCTCAAGCATTCCTGGGTTTGAAATACTCTCCTCTGAAGGGCGGGTCTCTGCAGGGCGGGTCCCTTGTAGGCTGGGTTTCTGACAAGCTGGGCTGGAGACTGGATTAATCTGTGGGCTGGAGAGTGGATTAATATGCTGGGGGGAGATCTTACCAGCTGCAGAGTGTGGATTGTGACACAGATCGCTGCCAGCAAGGTGTGGGAGTTTCTCTGGCCTCCTCCGAGGCTCCATCGGGATGGTGGACTCAGGTCCGAAGTTGCTCTCGTGGTCCATGGAGTGCAGGGGGTTCCAGCGGGAAAGCTGGTTTCTGCTCTGCCGGGTGTACCTGTGTCTGAGGCTCAAGCATTCCTGGGTTTGAAATACTCTCCTCTGAAGGGCGGGTCTCTGCAGGGCGGGTCCCTTGTAGGCTGGGTTTCTGACAAGCTGGGCTGGAGACTGGATTAATCTGTGGGCTGGAGAGTGGATTAATATGCTGGGGGAGATCTTACCAGCTGCAGAGTGTGGATTGTGACACAGATCGCTGCCAGCAAGGTGTGGGAGTTTCTCTGGCCTCCTCCGAGGCTCCATCGGGATGGTGGACTCAGGTCGAAGTTGCTCTCGTGGTCCATGGGAGTGCAGGGGGGTTCAGCGGGGAAAGCTGGTTTCTGCTCTGCCGGGTGTACCTGTGTCTGAGGCTCAAGCATTCCTGGGTTTGAAATACTCTCCTCTGAAGGGCGGGTCTCTGCAGGGCGGGTCCTTGTAGGCTGGGTTTCTGACAAGCTGGGCTGGAGACTGGATTAATCTGTGGGCTGGAGAGTGGATTAATATGCTGGGGGGGAGATCTTACCAGCTGCAGAGTGTGGATTGTGACACAGATCGCTGCCAGCAAGGTGTGGGAGTTTCTCTGGCCTCCTCCGAGGCTCCATCGGGATGGTGGACTCAGGTCGAGTTGCTCTCGTGGTCCATGGAGTGCAGGGGGTTCAACGGGGAAAGCTGGTTTCTGCTCTGCCGGGTGTACCTGTGTCTGAGGCTCAAGCATTCCTGGGTTTGAAATACTCTCTCCTCTGAAGGCGGGTCTCTGCAGGGCGGGTCCTTGTAGGCTGGGTTTCTGACAAGCTGGGCTGGAGACTGGATTAATCTGTGGGCTGGAGAGTGGATTAATATGCTGGGGGAGATCTTACCAGCTGCAGAGTGTGGATTGTGACACAGATCGCTGCCAGCAAGGTGTGGGAGTTTCTCTGGCCTCCTCCGAGGCTCCATCGGGATGGTGGACTCAGGTCGGAAGTTGCTCTCGTGGTCCATGGAGTGCAGGGGGTTCAGCGGGGAAAGCTGGTTTCTGCTCTGCCGGGTGTACCTGTGTCTGAGGCTCAAGCATTCCTGGGTTTGAAATACTCTCCTCTGAAGGGCGGGTCTCTGCAGGGCGGGTCCTTGTAGGCTGGGTTTCTGACAAGCTGGGCTGGAGACTGGATTAATCTGTGGGCTGGAGAGTGGATTAATATGCTGGGGGAGATCTTACCAGCTGCAGAGTGTGGATTGTGACACAGATCGCTGCCAGCAAGGTGTGGGAGTTTCTCTGGCCTCCTCCGAGGCTCCATCGGGATGGTGGACTCAGGTCGAGATTGCTCTCGTGGTCCATGGAGGTGCAGGGGGTTCAAAGGGGAAAGCTGGTTTCTGCTCTGCCGGGTGTACCTGTGTCTGAGGCTCAAGCATTCCTGGGTTTGAAATACTCTCCTCTGAAGGGCGGGTCTCTGCAGGGCGGGTCCCTTGTAGGCTGGGTTTCTGACAAGCTGGGCTGGAGACTGGATTAATCTGTGGGCTGGAGAGTGGATTAATATGCTGGGGGAGATCTTACCAGCTGCAGAGTGTGGATTGTGACACAGATCGCTGCCAGCAAGGTGTGGGGAGTTTCTCTGGCCTCCTCCGAGGCTCCATCGGGATGGTGGACTCAGGTCGAAGTTGCTCTCGTGGTCCATGGAGTGCAGGGGGTTCCAACGGGGGAAAGCTGGTTTCTGCTCTGCCGGGTGTACCTGTGTCTGAGGCTCAAGCATTCCTGGGTTTGAAATACTCTCCTCTGAAGGGCGGGTCTCTGCAGGGCGGGTCCCTTGTAGGCTGGGTTTCTGACAAGCTGGGCTGGAGACTGGATTAATCTGTGGGCTGGAGAGTGGATTAATATGCTGGGGGAGATCTTACCAGCTGCAGAGTGTGGATTGTGACACAGATCGCTGCCAGCAAGGTGTGGGAGTTTCTCTGGCCTCCTCCGAGGCTCCATCGGGATGGTGGACTCAGGTCGAAGTTGCTCTCGTGGTCCATGGAGTGCAGGGGGTTCAGCGGGGAAAGCTGGTTTCTGCTCTGCCGGGTGTACCTGTGTCTGAGGCTCAAGCATTCCTGGGTTTGAAATACTCTCCCTCTGAAGGGCGGGTCTCTGCAGGGCGGGTCCTTGTAGGCTGGGTTTCTGACAAGCTGGGCTGGAGACTGGATTAATCTGTGGGCTGGAGAGTGGATTAATATGCTGGGGGGAGATCTTACCAGCTGCAGAGTGTGGATTGTGACACAGATCGCTGCCAGCAAGGTGTGGGAGTTTCTCTGGCCTCCTCCGAGGCTCCATCGGGATGGTGGACTCAGGTCGAGTTGCTCTCGTGGTCCATGGAGTGCAGGGGGTTCAGCGGGGAAAGCTGGTTTCTGCTCTGCCGGGTGTACCTGTGTCTGAGGCTCAAGCATTCCCTGGGTTTGAAATACTCTCCTCTGAAGGGCGGGGTCTCTGCAGGGGCGGGTCCTTGTAGGCTGGGTTTCTGACAAGCTGGGCTGGAGACTGGATTAATCTGTGGGCTGGAGAGTGGATTAATATGCTGGGGGAGATCTTACCAGCTGCAGAGTGTGGATTGTGACACAGATCGCTGCCAGCAAGGTGTGGGGAGTTTCTCTGGCCTCCTCCGAGGCTCCATCGGGATGGTGGACTCAGGTCGAAGTTGCTCTCGTGGTCCATGGAGTGCAGGGGGGTTCAGCGGGGAAAGCTGGTTTCTGCTCTGCCGGGTGTACCTGTGTCTGAGGCTCAAGCATTCCTGGGTTTGAAATACTCTCCTCTGAAGGGCGGGTCTCTGCAGGGGCGGGTCCTTGTAGGCTGGGTTTCTGACAAGCTGGGCTGGAGACTGGATTAATCTGTGGGCTGGAGAGTGGATTAATATGCTGGGGGGAGATCTTACCAGCTGCAGAGTGTGGATTGTGACACAGATCGCTGCCAGCAAGGTGTGGGGAGTTTCTCTGGCCTCCTCCGAGGCTCCATCGGGATGGTGGACTCAGGTCGAAGTTGCTCTCGTGGTCCATGGAGTGCAGGGGGGTTCAACGGGGGAAAGCTGGTTTCTGCTCTGCCGGGTGTACCTGTGTCTGAGGCTCAAGCATTCCTGGGTTTGAAATACTCTCCTCTGAAGGGCGGGTCTCTGCAGGGCGGGTCCTTGTAGGCTGGGTTTCTGACAAGCTGGGCTGGAGACTGGATTAATCTGTGGGCTGGAGAGTGGATTAATATGCTGGGGAGATCTTACCAGCTGCAGAGTGTGGATTGTGACACAGATCGCTGCCAGCAAGGTGTGGGGAGTTTCTCTGGCCTCCTCCGAGGCTCCATCGGGATGGTGGACTCCAGGTCGAGAGTTGCTCTCGTGGTCCATGGAGTGCAGGGGGTTCAGCGGGGAAAGCTGGTTTCTGCTCTGCCGGGTGTACCTGTGTCTGAGGCTCAAGCATTCCTGGGTTTGAAATACTCTCCTCTGAAGGGGCGGGTCTCTGCAGGGCGGGTCCTTGTAGGCTGGGTTTCTGACAAGCTGGGCTGGAGACTGGATTAATCTGTGGGCTGGAGAGTGGATTAATATGCTGGGGGAGATCTTACCAGCTGCAGAGTGTGGATTGTGACACAGATCGCTGCCAGCAAGGTGTGGGAGTTTCTCTGGCCTCCTCCGAGGCTCCATCGGGATGGTGGACTCAGGTCCGAAGTTGCTCTCGTGGTCCATGGAGTGCAGGGGGTTCAGCGGGGAAAGCTGGTTTCTGCTCTGCCGGGTGTACCTGTGTCTGAGGCTCAAGCATTCCTGGGTTTGAAATACTCTCCTCTGAAGGGCGGGTCTCTGCAGGGCGGGTCCTTGTAGGCTGGGTTTCTGACAAGCTGGGCTGGAGACTGGATTAATCTGTGGGCTGGAGAGTGGATTAATATGCTGGGGGAGATCTTACCAGCTGCAGAGTGTGGATTGTGACACAGATCGCTGCCAGCAAGGTGTGGGAGTTTCTCTGGCCTCCTCCGAGGCTCCATCGGGATGGTGGACTCAGGTCGAAGTTGCTCTCGTGGTCCCATGGAGTGCAGGGGGTTCAAGCGGGAAAGCTGGTTTCTGCTCTGCCGGGTGTACCTGTGTCTGAGGCTCAAGCATTCCTGGGTTTGAAATACTCTCCTCTGAAGGCGGGTCTCTGCAGGGCGGGTCCTTGTAGGCTGGGTTTCTGACAAGCTGGGCTGGAGACTGGATTAATCTGTGGGCTGGAGAGTGGATTAATATGCTGGGGGAGATCTTACCAGCTGCAGAGTGTGGATTGTGACACAGATCGCTGCCAGCAAAGGTGTGGGGAGTTTCTCTGGCCTCCTCCGAGGCTCCATCGGGATGGTGGACTCAGGTCGAGAGTTGCTCTCGTGGTCCATGGAGTGCAGGGGGGTTCAGCAGGGGAAAGCTGGTTTCTGCTCTGCCGGGTGTACCTGTGTCTGAGGCTCAAGCATTCCTGGGTTTGAAATACTCTCCTCTGAAGGCGGGTCTCTGCAGGGGCGGGGCCCTTGTAGGCTGGGTTTCTGACAAGCTGGGCTGGAGACTGGATTAATCTGTGGGCTGGAGAGTGGATTAATATGCTGGGGGGAGATCTTACCAGCTGCAGAGTGTGGATTGTGACACAGATCGCTGCCAGCAAGGTGTGGGAGTTTCTCTGGCCTCCTCCGAGGCTCCATCGGGATGGTGGACTCAGGTCGAAGTTGCTCTCGTGGTCCATGGAGTGCAGGGGGTTCAGCGGGGAAAGCTGGTTTCTGCTCTGCCGGGTGTACCTGTGTCTGAGGCTCAAGCATTCCCTGGGTTTGAAATACTCTCCTCTGAAGGGCGGGTCTCTGCAGGGCGGGTCCCTTGTAGGCTGGGTTTCTGACAAGCTGGGCTGGAGACTGGATTAATCTGTGGGCTGGAGAGTGGATTAATATGCTGGGGGGAGATCTTACCAGCTGCAGAGTGTGGATTGTGACACAGATCGCTGCCAGCAAGGTGTGGGGAGTTTCTCTGGCCTCCTCCGAGGCTCCATCGGGATGGTGGACTCAGGTCCGAGGTTGCTCTCGTGGTCCATGGAGTGCAGGGGGGTTCAGCGGGGAAAGCTGGTTTCTGCTCTGCCGGGTGTACCTGTGTCTGAGGCTCAAGCATTCCCTGGGTTTGAAATACTCTCCTCTGAAGGCGGGTCTCTGCAGGGCGGGTCCTTGTAGGCTGGGTTTCTGACAAGCTGGGCTGGAGACTGGATTAATCTGTGGGCTGGAGAGTGGATTAATATGCTGGGGGGAGATCTTACCAGCTGCAGAGTGTGGATTGTGACACAGATCGCTGCCAGCAAGGTGTGGGGAGTTTCTCTGGCCTCCTCCGAGGCTCCATCGGGATGGTGGACTCAGGTCGGAAGTTGCTCTCGTGGTCCATGGAGTGCAGGGGGTTCAACGGGGAAAGCTGGTTTCTGCTCTGCCGGGTGCTACCTGTGTCTGAGGCTCAAGCATTCCTGGGTTTGAAATACTCTCCTCTGAAGGCGGGGTCTCTGCAGGGCGGGTCCTTGTAGGCTGGGTTTCTGACAAGCTGGGCTGGAGACTGGATTAATCTGTGGGCTGGAGAGTGGATTAATATGCTGGGGGAGATCTTACCAGCTGCAGAGTGTGGATTGTGACACAGATCGCTGCCAGCAAGGTGTGGGGGGTTTCTCTGGCCTCCTCCGAGGCTCCATCGGGATGGTGGACTCAGGTCGAGAGTTGCTCTCGTGGTCCATGGAGTGCAGGGGGTTCCAGCAGGGAAAGCTGGTTTCTGCTCTGCCGGGTGTACCTGTGTCTGAGGCTCAAGCATTCCCTGGGTTTGAAATACTCTCCTCTGAAGGCGGGTCTCTGCAGGGCGGGTCCTTGTAGGCTGGGTTTCTGACAAGCTGGGCTGGAGACTGGATTAATCTGTGGGCTGGAGGAGTGGATTAATATGCTGGGGGGGAGATCTTACCAGCTGCAGAGTGTGGATTGTGACACAGATCGCTGCCAGCAAGGTGTGGGAGTTTCTCTGGCCTCCTCCGAGGCTCCATCGGGATGGTGGACTCAGGTCGAAGTTGCTCTCGTGGTCCATGGAGTGCAGGGGGTTCAGCGGGAAAGCTGGTTTCTGCTCTGCCGGGTGTACCTGTGTCTGAGGCTCAAGCATTCCTGGGTTTGAAATACTCTCCTCTGAAGGGGCGGGTCTCTGCAGGGCGGGTCCCTTGTAGGCTGGGTTTCTGACAAGCTGGGCTGGAGACTGGATTAATCTGTGGGCTGGAGAGTGGATTAATATGCTGGGGGGGAGATCTTACCAGCTGCAGAGTGTGGATTGTGACACAGATCGCTGCCAGCAAGGTGTGGGGAGTTTCTCTGGCCTCCTCCGAGGCTCCATCGGGATGGTGGACTCAGGTCGGAAGTTGCTCTCGTGGTCCATGGAGTGCAGGGGGTTCAGCGGGGGAAAGCTGGTTTCTGCTCTGCCGGGTGTACCTGTGTCTGAGGCTCAAGCATTCCTGGGTTTGAAATACTCTCCTCTGAAGGCGGGGTCTCTGCAGGGGCGGGTCCTTGTAGGCTGGGTTTCTGACAAGCTGGGCTGGAGACTGGATTAATCTGTGGGCTGGAGAGTGGATTAATATGCTGGGGGGAGATCTTACCAGCTGCAGAGTGTGGATTGTGACACAGATCGCTGCCAGCAAGGTGTGGGGAGTTTCTCTGGCCTCCTCCGAGGCTCCATCGGGATGGTGGACTCAGGTCGGAGTTTTCTCGTGGTCCATGGAGTGCAGGGGGGTTCAGCAGGGAAAGCTGGTTTCTGCTCTGCCGGGTGTACCTGTGTCTGAGGCTCAAGCATTCCTGGGTTTGAAATACTCTCCTCTGAAGGGCGGGTCTCTGCAGGGGCGGGTCCCTTGTAGGCTGGGTTTCTGACAAGCTGGGCTGGAGACTGGATTAATCTGTGGGCTGGAGAGTGGATTAATATGCTGGGGGAGATCTTACCAGCTGCAGAGTGTGGATTGTGACACAGATCGCTGCCAGCAAGGTGTGGGGAGTTTTCTCTGGCCTCCTCCGAGGCTCCATCGGGATGGTGGACTCAGGTCGGAGGTTGCTCTCGTGGTCCATGGAGTGCAGGGGGGTTCAACGGGGAAAGCTGGTTTCTGCTCTGCCGGGTGTACCTGTGTCTGAGGCTCAAGCATTCCCTGGGTTTGAAATACTCTCCTCTGAAGGGCGGGTCTCTGCAGGGCGGGTCCCTTGTAGGCTGGGTTTCTGACAAGCTGGGCTGGAGACTGGATTAATCTGTGGGCTGGGAGTGGATTAATATGCTGGGGGAGATCTTACCAGCTGCAGAGTGTGGATTGTGACACAGATCGCTGCCAGCAAGGTGTGGGGAGTTTCTCTGGCCTCCTCCGAGGCTCCATCGGGATGGTGGACTCAGGTCGGGAGTTGCTCTCGTGGTCCCATGGAGTGCAGGGGGTTCAGCGGGGAAAGCTGGTTTCTGCTCTGCCGGGTGTACCTGTGTCTGAGGCTCAAGCATTCCTGGGTTTGAAATACTCTCCTCTGAAGAGGCGGGTCTCTGCAGGGCGGGTCCCTTGTAGGCTGGGTTTCTGACAAGCTGGGCTGGAGACTGGATTAATCTGTGGGCTGGAGAGTGGATTAATATGCTGGGGGAGATCTTACCAGCTGCAGAGTGTGGATTGTGACACAGATCGCTGCCAGCAAGGTGTGGGAGTTTCTCTGGCCTCCTCCGAGGCTCCATCGGGATGGTGGACTCAGGTCGAAGTTGCTCTCGTGGTCCATGGAGTGCAGGGGGTTCAGCGGGGGAAAGCTGGTTTCTGCTCTGCCGGGTGTACCTGTGTCTGAGGCTCAAGCATTCCTGGGTTTGAAATACTCTCCTCTGAAGGGCGGGTCTCTGCAGGCCGGGGTCCTTGTAGGCTGGGTTTCTGACAAGCTGGGCTGGAGACTGGATTAATCTGTGGGCTGGAGAGTGGATTAATATGCTGGGGGAGATCTTACCAGCTGCAGAGTGTGGATTGTGACACAGATCGCTGCCAGCAAGGTGTGGGAGTTTCTCTGGCCTCCTCCGGGGGGCTCCATCGGGATGGTGGACTCAGGTCGAGTTGCTCTCGTGGTCCATGGAGTGCAGGGGGTTCAGCGGGGAAAGCTGGTTTCTGCTCTGCCGGGTGTACCTGTGTCTGAGGCTCAAGCATTCCTGGGTTTGAAATACTCTCCTCTGAAGGGCGGGTCTCTGCAGGGCGGGTCCTTGTAGGCTGGGTTTCTGACAAGCTGGGCTGGAGACTGGATTAATCTGTGGGCTGGAGAGTGGATTAATATGCTGGGGGGAGATCTTACCAGCTGCAGAGTGTGGATTGTGACACAGATCGCTGCCAGCAAGGTGTGGGGAGTTTCTCTGGCCTCCTCCGAGGCTCCATCGGGATGGTGGACTCAGGTCGGAAGTTGCTCTCGTGGTCCATGGAGTGCAGGGGGTTCAGCGGGGGAAAGCTGGTTTCTGCTCTGCCGGGTGTACCTGTGTCTGAGGCTCAAGCATTCCTGGGTTTGAAATACTCTCCTCTGAAGGGGCGGGTCTCTGCAGGGGCGGGTCCCTTGTAGGCTGGGTTTCTGACAAGCTGGGCTGGAGACTGGATTAATCTGTGGGCTGGAGAGTGGATTAATATGCTGGGGGGAGATCTTACCAGCTGCAGAGTGTGGATTGTGACACAGATCGCTGCCAGCAAGGTGTGGGGAGTTTCTCTGGCCTCCTCCGAGGCTCCCATCGGGATGGTGGACTCAGGTCGAGTTGCTCTCGTGGTCCATGGAGTGCAGGGGGTTCAACGGGGGAAGCTGGTTTCTGCTCTGCCGGGTGTACCTGTGTCTGAGGCTCAAGCATTCCTGGGTTTGAAATACTCTCCTCTGAAGGGGCGGGTCTCTGCAGGGGCGGGTCCTTGTAGGCTGGGTTTCTGACAAGCTGGGCTGGAGACTGGATTAATCTGTGGGCTGGAGAGTGGATTAATATGCTGGGGGGGGAGATCTTACCAGCTGCAGAGTGTGGATTGTGACACAGATCGCTGCCAGCAAGGTGTGGGGGGTTTCTCTGGCCTCCTCCGAGGGCTCCATCGGGATGGTGGACTCAGGTCGGAAGTTGCTCTCGTGGTCCATGGAGTGCAGGGGGTTCAGCGGGGGAAAGCTGGTTTCTGCTCTGCCGGGTGTACCTGTGTCTGAG
Organism: Cryptotis parvus; assembly: GCA_021461705.1. NCBI lineage: Eukaryota > Metazoa > Chordata > Mammalia > Eulipotyphla > Soricidae > Cryptotis > Cryptotis parvus. The sequence goes on from JAJIBD010024125.1 coordinate 47,609, forward strand.
GCTCAAGCATTCCTGGGTTTGAAATACTCTCCCTCTGAAGGGCGGGTCTCTGCAGGGCGGGTCCTTGTAGGCTGGGTTTCTGACAAGCTGGGCTGGAGACTGGATTAATCTGTGGGCTGGAGAGTGGATTAATATGCTGGGGGAGATCTTACCAGCTGCAGAGTGTGGATTGTGACACAGATCGCTGCCAGCAAGGTGTGGGGAGTTTCTCTGGCCTCCTCCGAGGCTCCATCGGGATGGTGGACTCAGGTCGAGGTTGCTCTCGTGGTCCATGGAGTGCAGGGGGGTTCAGCGGGGAAAGCTGGTTTCTGCTCTGCCGGGTGTACCTGTGTCTGAGGCTCAAGCATTCCTGGGTTTGAAATACTCTCCTCTGAAGGGCGGGTCTCTGCAGGGGCGGGTCCTTGTAGGCTGGGTTTCTGACAAGCTGGGCTGGAGACTGGATTAATCTGTGGGCTGGAGAGTGGATTAATATGCTGGGGAGATCTTACCAGCTGCAGAGTGTGGATTGTGACACAGATCGCTGCCAGCAAGGTGTGGGGAGTTTCTCTGGCCTCCTCCGAGGCTCCATCGGGATGGTGGACTCAGGTCGGGATTGCTCTCGTGGTCCATGGAGTGCAGGGGGTTCCAGCGGGAAAGCTGGTTTCTGCTCTGCCGGGTGTACCTGTGTCTGAGGCTCAAGCATTCCTGGGTTTGAAATACTCTCCTCTGAAGGGCGGGTCTCTGCAGGGGCGGGTCCTTGTAGGCTGGGTTTCTGACAAGCTGGGCTGGAGACTGGATTAATCTGTGGGCTGGAGAGTGGATTAATATGCTGGGGGAGATCTTACCAGCTGCAGAGTGTGGATTGTGACACAGATCGCTGCCAGCAAGGTGTGGGGGGTTTCTCTGGCCTCCTCCGAGGCTCCATCGGGATGGTGGACTCAGGTCGAGAGTTGCTCTCGTGGTCCATGGAGTGCAGGGGGTTCAGCGGGGGAAAGCTGGTTTCTGCTCTGCCGGGTGTACCTGTGTCTGAGGCTCAAGCATTCCTGGGTTTGAAATACTCTCCTCTGAAGGCGGGTCTCTGCAGGGCGGGTCCTTGTAGGCTGGGTTTCTGACAAGCTGGGCTGGAGACTGGATTAATCTGTGGGCTGGAGAGTGGATTAATATGCTGGGGGAGATCTTACCAGCTGCAGAGTGTGGATTGTGACACAGATCGCTGCCAGCAAGGTGTGGGGAGTTTCTCTGGCCTCCTCCGAGGCTCCATCGGGATGGTGGACTCAGGTCCGAGAGTTGCTCTCGTGGTCCATGGAGTGCAGGGGGTTCAGCGAGGGAAAGCTGGTTTCTGCTCTGCCGGGTGTACCTGTGTCTGAGGCTCAAGCATTCCTGGGTTTGAAATACTCTCCTCTGAAGGGCGGGTCTCTGCAGGGCGGGTCCTTGTAGGCTGGGTTTCTGACAAGCTGGGCTGGAGACTGGATTAATCTGTGGGCTGGAGGGTGGATTAATATGCTGGGGGAGATCTTACCAGCTGCAGAGTGTGGATTGTGACACAGATCGCTGCCAGCAAGGTGTGGGAGTTTCTCTGGCCTCCTCCGAGGCTCCATCGGGATGGTGGACTCCAGGTCGAAGTTGCTCTCGTGGTCCATGGAGTGCAGGGGTTCAACGGGGAAAGCTGGTTTCTGCTCTGCCGGGTGTACCTGTGTCTGAGGCTCAAGCATTCCTGGGTTTGAAATACTCTCCTCTGAAGGGCGGGTCTCTGCAGGGCGGGTCCCTTGTAGGCTGGGTTTCTGACAAGCTGGGCTGGAGACTGGATTAATCTGTGGGCTGGAGAGTGGATTAATATGCTGGGGGAGATCTTACCAGCTGCAGAGTGTGGATTGTGACACAGATCGCTGCCAGCAAGGTGTGGGGAGTTTCTCTGGCCTCCTCCGAGGCTCCATCGGGATGGTGGACTCAGGTCGAGAGTTGCTCTCACGTGGTCCATGGAGTGCAGGGGTTCCAGCGGGAAAGCTGGTTTCTGCTCTGCCGGGTGTACCTGTGTCTGAGGCTCAAGCATTCCTGGGTTTGAAATACTCTCCTCTGAAGGGCGGGTCTCTGCAGGGGCGGGTCCTTGTAGGCTGGGTTTCTGACAAGCTGGGCTGGAGACTGGATTAATCTGTGGGCTGGAGAGTGGATTAATATGCTGGGGGGAGATCTTACCAGCTGCAGAGTGTGGATTGTGACACAGATCGCTGCCAGCAAGGTGTGGGAGTTTCTCTGGCCTCCTCCGAGGGCTCCATCGGGATGGTGGACTCAGGTCGAGAGTTGCTCTCGTGGTCCATGGAGTGCAGGGGTTTCAGCGGGGAAAGCTGGTTTCTGCTCTGCCGGGTGTACCTGTGTCTGAGGCTCAAGCATTCCTGGGTTTGAAATACTCTCCTCTGAAGGGCGGGTCTCTGCAGGGCGGGTCCTTGTAGGCTGGGTTTCTGACAAGCTGGGCTGGAGACTGGATTAATCTGTGGGCTGGAGAGTGGATTAATATGCTGGGGAGATCTTACCAGCTGCAGAGTGTGGATTGTGACACAGATCGCTGCCAGCAAGGTGTGGGAGTTTCTCTGGCCTCCTCCGAGGCTCCATCGGGATGGTGGACTCAGGTCGAAGTTGCTCCTGTGGTCCCATGGAGTGCAGGGGGTTCAACGGGGAAAGCTGGTTTCTGCTCTGCCGGGTGTACCTGTGTCTGAGGCTCAAGCATTCCTGGGTTTGAAATACTCTCCTCTGAAGGGCGGGTCTCTGCAGGGCGGGTCCTTGTAGGCTGGGTTTCTGACAAGCTGGGCTGGAGACTGGATTAATCTGTGGGCTGGAGAGTGGATTAATATGCTGGGGGAGATCTTACCAGCTGCAGATGTGGATTGTGCACAGATCGCTGCCAGCAAGGTGTGGGAGTTTCTCTGGCCTCCTCCGAGGCTCCATCGGGATGGTGGACTCAGGTCGAAGTTGCTCTAGTGGTCCATGGAGTGCAGGGGGTTCAACGGGAAAGCTGGTTTCTGCTCTGCCGGGTGTACCTGTGTCTGAGGCTCAAGCATTCCTGGGTTTGAAATACTCTCCTCTGAAGGGGCGGGTCTCTGCAGGGCGGGTCCTTGTAGGCTGGGTTTCTGACAAGCTGGGCTGGAGACTGGATTAATCTGTTGGGCTGGAGAGTAGATTAATATGCTTGGGGGAGATCTTACCAGCTGAGAGTGTAGTGTTGACACAAAGATCGCTGCCAGCAAGGTGTAGAAGTTTCTCTGGCCTCCTCCGAGGCTCCCCTCGGGATAGTGGACTCAGGTCGAGATTGCTCTCGTAGTCCATGGAGTGCAGGGGGTTCAGAAAGCTAGTTTCTGCTCTGCAGGTGTACCTGTGTCTGAGGCTCAAGCATTCCTAGGTTTGAAATACTCTCCTCTGAAGGCGAGTCTCTGCAGGGCGGGTCCTTGTAGGCTGGGTTTCTAACAAGCTGAGCTGAAGAACTGAAATTAATCTAATTGGCTCAGGAAGTGAATTAATATGCAGGGGAGATCTTACCAGCTGCAGAGTGTGGATTGTTGACACAGATCGCTACCAGCAAAGGTGTAGGGAGTTACTCTCTGGCCTCCTCGAGGGGCTCCATCGGAGATGGTAGACTCAGGTCGAGATTGCTCGTGGTCCATGGGTGCAGGGTTC